>CAHIKZ030004118.1:0-43248 GCA_903632075.3 Acanthosepion pharaonis
AAAATTTGATAAAATTCTGTATTTTGAGAAGTTTCTGATGTAATTTTGAACATTATTTCCATTGAAAGTTATTTAAACAAATTTTCAGCATTTGAAAAAGGTAAAAATTATGTGTAGCAAAAAAAATTGTGAAAATATTGCAACCTCTGAAAAATTGTTAACTAATGTTAGTAATTAATACTTTAAATTTTTATTATAAAATTACCAATATTTTTGATTATTATTAAAAATTAAAATTTTCTTTTAAGCCAGTGGTATTAATAGACAGCAACACATTTTACTAATTTCAGCTAATCAAAATAAAATTATAAAAAGTTAAACAAGGTCAATAAAAATTATCCTTATATTCACACTGAAGATAATGATAATTTTTACCCATATATGGATAACATGTTCTTTCCATTTTATGAGAGTGCTTCAATAAATTTGTAATTTGGCACATTAGCTGAATTTTTATTGGGAATTTTCACTATATCATATTCAACCTATGTGATTAATATTCACCACTGGATTAAGTGCATTGACAAGGAAGAAGATTATAAATATTTGTTATGTAAAATTAATTTTTGTTCATCATTAGTCTACAAATGTATTGTTTTATCTACATATATGTGTCTCCATTATTATAAAGGCTGAATAGAATTCTTATTATTTATAATGATCACATTTACTGGTAGACTTTATTTTAGGATCTTTCTCAAAAGCAAACTTTACAAATAAAATTTTCATAATGAATTCTACTTGAGAACGTTTCTCAGGTGTGCACACCTGGAAAAAAATAATGTTCATCACTAATTGTTTCTTTATTAAAAGTGGTAGATTTTTAATTTCTTTTGGTATTAATGATTACAGATTTCACCAGGAATTCTAGGTTTGAAGCATTTCTTGAATTTACTTGCCCAGCCTCTCACCTGCCAATGTAAGAAGAATTTTATGCATCAGTAACTTTGGTAATTTTATATAAAGTGGAAAATTTATCTTGACTTTTACTTTTGCTTCTAATAATAACAATTTATAAAAAGTGCAATGTGTATTGAAAGTGAAAGTATGTATATCTGTGAGAATGTGTGTGTGTCTCTCTCTATCTCTCTCTCAATCTTTCTACATCTATGTGTGTGTAATGAAATATACAGTATCTCTCCCTTTCTCTTATAGGAAGAGATTGATAATGCAGATGCAATGTATTTCCACACACACACAGACATACAATAGTGTTCAAGGATTTTCTTCCTGGTTTCATTTTTGGTTCTGGTGCCATGCACATTTGAAGATAAACCTACCATCACTTAGTCTTAGCTGTCTACACAGCATATGCATATGCTGGAAGAAAGAAATAGTTGATTTTGACATTGGTTTTATTCACACCATTTTCTCAATCAGATGAATGCTGTCCAAACTTTGGTTTGCTACTTCATTTTATCTTTGGTAGCAGTTGGGGATAAAAACTCTAACATTTCTCTCCAGCCTCTGCAAGTGGAAGATTGAGAGAATGAGAAAAGATCAGATAAGAAAAGAAACCAGAAGGAAGAGAATGAGGAGAGAGAGAGTAGAAAACAGAAGAGGTGGAGAAAGAGGAAGCTGAAGATAGTGAGGAGGTTTGCAGAGACTTGGGGTTGAGGTTCACAGCCAACTATCTTCTATATAGGTTTCCACCTACCAGCATGTCCACTATGTTAGGAATACTGAATTGTGTTATGGTCTGCAAATTCCAGACTTTCTGTTAACATATAAAAAATATGACTTCTGCTACAATATGGCATCTTTGGGTTAGTATCTTATTTATATTTGATTTTCCCCTAATTTAAAAAAGAAATGTAATAATATTTAGCTATTAGATGTTATGCTTCTTTTATAGGTTCATAGGTAGGTAGGTAGATGGCTAAGTAGATAGACATTTTAAAATGTGCTCAATCATTCAAGAATTGTTAAGTAATATTGGATGTATGTATGTATGTATGTATGTATGTACACACACACACACACACGTGTATATATATATATATATATAGTTTAAATTTAGATCTAATTATGTTATCTTTTCCATTATATTGATGACAGAATTATTTTTATATTTTTAAATTTGTGAATATATATATATATTTATTTATAAGGATGGCTGAAAAGTTTTTGGTTTCACAGACTTCCCAAAATCTGACCAAATGTCCAAATATCTGATTATTTTAGCTTTAAGAACCTTTCAGTACCCCTTTATATACATGTTTGTGTACATATACTTGTGTGTGCATACATGCATGCATGCATGCGTATATATATGTATATATATATATATATATATATATATATATATATATATATATATATATATATATATACACACACATCTATAAAATATGTTTCTGTAAGTGTATATAATTCTGTTTTATTGTTTCATGAATGTATTTTACATGATGTACATTTATAGATACATTTGGATTTATAAATTATGCAAAATATTTTTGCACTTTTAGTATTTTTCTTATGTTTGTTTCTATGATGTATATGAATATTAATGTATTAGTGTATATATATATATATATATATATATATATATACACACCCACAAAGACAAATAAATGTGCTGCACATTGTATATGTGACAAGTATATAAATATTTATATGTTAGGAAAATGGTGTCCATTAGTGTCATCTGTGCAGATAATTTAAATAATCTAACCTCCTGTTGGCACTGATTTAATATGTATGTAGTTATTTCAATGAATAAGTAACCTATGTCAGAAGAATACATTTTCTGTTGACTTTTTATTTTGTTTTTTCTCTTTTTTTGCTTTATGTTAACTGCCAGCAAATATACATACACATAGATACAAATATAAAAGATAACCAAATACTAAAACAGATTTTATATATATATGTATATATATATATATATATATATATATAAAAAGTGTAGGTTAGATGTGGTTTGAGGCTAAAAGTATGGAGCACCCAGTGATGAGATTGAAGTCACTACTTAGTCATAATGGATCTAGTGAGACAAACTTGCTAACCATTACATATATACACACTATATGCTTAAATAAGTATATAAATACAAAGGGACATATAATTATGCATAGTAAAGCATAAAACATTTGAATGTAATACTGATGATTACATATTAAGATTTTTTTAAAAATAAATATATAAAACAAGTTGGCATACACTTAAAAATTTTATACAGAGAGATAGAATGACACTTCCTATAAGATATGTCTGCATTTGCATGTGTATTCATATGTGTTCAAGTTTTTAATACTAGCTGTATAAAATTTATTTACAAAATCTAATATGAATTTGTGTTAGGTTGAAAATAAATCAAAGAACTTTATATTATTCTGAATTGTTTTGTAGAATAAAATCAGTTCTCATTACATCACAGATTCTCTCTTTTACACAAGCAAAATTACATTCACACACATAGTATTGAAAAGATATAAAGTACTCGTAGAAATGCCTACCAACATTTATCATCTGTTCATTTATCCAAATAATTTATGTATGTAAATGTGTGTGTGTATATATATATATAATGTCCCCTCAGCAAACACAGAAGTTCCTGAGCAGATGTCTGCAGCAGGGAGTGGCTAGCTGCTTTAGCAGATGGGTGTGCTCAGAAGGAGTAATCAGTCATTTTATATATATATATATATATATATATATATATTATTTTTAGAGTGTACTCATGTTTGAGTTGCTCTACTTGTTTTTTTATTTTTATTAAACAGTGAAATTAATAACTGTCTTAATTTTACTGTTTAAGAAAAATAAATTAAACATAAACCCACTAAAAATAATAGTTATAGTAATAAATAATGTCAGATTAAAAAAACATTTAAAAACACATTTATATGATGAAATAAAATCCATTTATCTGATAATGCTGTTTAATCAGGAAAACAAACAAGTGAATATAAAAGTATTTACTTACATTTACAATCAGACTATTGTCCTTTTTATTTTTGTTATCACAATTTCCCAGCCATTGTGCTAATCACCTGATGAAGGTGGAGAGCAACAACACCTGAAACATTATGATAAAAACAAGAAAACTGTGGACAATAGTTTGATTGTAAATAATAACCCCACCATAGAAATGAAAAATGTTTTGTTTAAATTGGTATATCTTTACTGTACACACATACTCACACACACACATTTTAAAATTTCACATAGAGTATATCTATAAAAGAACAATATGAATAGAATTTTCCTAAGTAAATAAGTGTTTCCCATGTTGTTATAGCATCTATGGATCAAACATTTCTGTCAATGAAAAATTTGGTTGGTTACACTGGAAGAAATGGACAGACCCCTTGTTAAGTCATCTATTCAAGAAGAAGGCACTCTAATATGAATCTGTAACTTTAATAGCACCCAATGCACTTGGATTGGTTGTTCTTTTCTTAGGTAAATACTATTGCTATTCTGAGAGTGAGACTTGTCCCATATTAGGCTTTTCCTCACTTTTAAAATTCTCAGGCACTAGTATTATTTGTTAAAAATATCATTATGAGTGTAATTGTGTTTGGATCTCAATGTCCGGCTGTAGCAAAAAAAAAAAAATTCTACTCAAACAATGTGATAGAAAGAATGGCTCCCTTTTTGGCCCTTAAAGGCCATATTTGTGCGGTGCGCTGGTGAAACTGTGGAATGATGTGATATCAAATGATGACTACACTCAGAAATGAGAAAGCACCTATCTTATATGTCTACACTCACACAGATATATGTGAATAAAGACATTTTTAATATATAATTTGTAAAATTTTTACTTGATGTTTTGCCAGTGTGATGTTATCATCAGAAAAACATACATAATGTAAATTAAGTGCCACATTTGAAACCCAAAAATGGAAGAAATACAAAATAAGACATAAAAGAATTTTTTTTTTTTTAATTAACAAATCAAACCAGTAAAATGTATATTTCTCAAGAGAGGAGCCACCATTTCCAGTATAAATTTGGCAAATATTTCTTGTAAACTTTGATTTGCATAATTTTATAAAAGGGGACATGGAAAAGTTCCCAGACTGCTCAAGGAATCATTGCTTATTTGGTCAGATTTTGGGAAGTGGATCAGGCTGAAAACTTTTCAGCACTCTCTCTCACACACACACAACTCTTAATTATGGAACACAAGTTTTCTATTGGATTAATATAAAGAGTTTGGGTAACCTTTAAAATGTTTTTTGCCAGGGTGGGCAAAAATTCAGCTTACTGCTTATAATGCAAACCAAAAATATTACAAAACCTCCTACTGCTGTCTTCTAAGTTGGCATTGGTTGACTAAAAAGTGACTCCAGTTATTAAAAGCCCTAAAAATAAAATAAAAATTTAAATTAGACAAATCCTTCAATGTTCAACAATTGATGATGCAATTAAGTTAGTGAAGAATTTTCCCAAAATTATTTTGATTATGCAAAATTTTAAAAGGACTTGGGTATATGAAAGACAGTACATCTGTATAAGTGTTGGAGGTTGAAAATGATCAGAAGCATTGTCTGAACATCCATACATGATCATTAACATTTGTCCACTATCTGTGCACATAAACATACCCACTTGTACTTAGGAAAAAAGAAAAAAAATCCCTATCTTTCTGTTTTAATGAAGTGTATATATATATATATATATATATATATATATATATATATGATATACTTTGGCAGCAGTTTTTCATTTATACAAGTTTGGTTAAAGACCAATTAAAGTTCCTTGTTAAGGAGTTTTATAATTTATTTTTATGTGTGTTTTGGTTCATTTTCTTGATTTCTGTTACATTTCTGATGACTCAGCTTCAGTCACTTACCCACCACCATATGGTTGTCTCTCTCTACCTTTTTTTATAATTACTTTCATAGTAATTGTTCAGATGATCTCTTTGCTATGATACCTAGACTTTTTGAATTTAAGCACAGTACCAGACTAGCATCAAGATCTCATCAATTTACAGTTGTGCTGGCTACATGTAACAATAAATTATATGCTAACAGTTTCTTTTCTCACTTCTGGAACCTTCCATCCAACTTTAATCTGCAAAAATTTAAATACACTGTCAATCACTATCTATCGTTCTCCTAATTACTACTTCCTCTTCCTGCTCATTATTAATGTTTCCATTCCTAATTCTTTGACACCCTGTTCCCCTTGTGTCTTAGTCTCTTTACTGTTTTGACTGGGGTGATACTGATAAAAAAAACAAAAAAATCATATTTAGCTATAAATTGTCTAATGTCTGAGTAATTTTGGCTTTGTTCTATGTTGGTTTTCAAATATCTTTCTGTCTTCACATCAGAGTTTATGTTATTTTTTTTGTTGTTGTTTTAATTAATGAAATATATTAAGTATATGGGTTTGTAAATTTGATAACATTTTATTGATGTTGGTTTGTTTATGCTTAATTCTTCTAGTATTTGTAGTCATTTTTTTATAGTTTGTGATATAGTATTTTTGTTATAGTATGGATTTGTCAGTTTTTTGTGTTGGTTAGTAATATGCAATTTAGTGGAACTATTATCTGATAAATTTCACGTTAATCAGCATGATAGTGAAACAATATAAATTATTATTATGAGTCAAATATTCTCCTGGTGGACAAGCAAATTCATCAACAACATTGGTTGGTTGAAGTTTTGATTAATTATTTTTTTTTTTAGGTATCATTGATGGTTTTCAATTTTTTGTAATAAGTGATGAATTGAATTTGTTTTTGTCTTTATGTGATATCTATCTATGTATTAGGTTTCTTATTTTTTTGTCTAGCTTGTGGTTACTGTGTAGTTGGTTCCTGTTTTGGTATTTTTGCATTAATATTGTTTGTATTATTATTTGTTTTTCATTTATATATATATATATATATATATATATATAGTGGACACCAAGATCAATACATCATACATGTGTGTGTGTGTATGTGTGCACCTAGAGATAATCAGGCATAACTAAATTTATATGTTTTTGTGATCAAAATTAAAGTACTTATGCTCTGAGTCATTTCTTTTAGAGTAATATTTTGTGATAAACATCACCATAATTTAGCTTAAGGAAACTGTTCAAAATTAACTTTTACATTTTCATTTTTGGAAAGTTATTTATAATAATTTCTGTAATAATTTAGTTCATTGCAGGGGTCAAAATATAATGATTGTTCCCAGAAGAAAATCTTGCAACTACATAAGCTTAAGCATATAGTCTCAGAGGGTAAATATCTTCTGAAGTTGAATAGTTCAAATCTGTGCTTAACTTGCCATAAATATATGTAATACAGTGATTGAAGACTTTGGGCAATAATCTATCCATATATTTCTGGTTTTATATCTCACTCTGCTTCTACTAATTGGTTCTGTCTTGTTTCTTTAGCCATTTTGTCATTTTTTGATTTCTTTTCTGTTGCATGTTTGCAGATACCAATATGTTAACAGCTTTCTGCACCTTCCTTTGTTGCTTCTCTGTCACAGATTTCTGAACACCTGCATCTTTCATGAAGAGATCCCCGCCTCTTTTATTTACAATTGATATGAGATTTGGTAAATTAACTCATATGGTGCTGGTTTACTCTTGTTTGACTATTTTTTTTAAGTATTTTCATTTATTTTCTTTTTTCTTATATTTTCCTCTCTTTTTTCTTTTTGTGACTTCTTTATTATTGCCCTCTTTTTATTTTTCACTATCCTTTCTTTTATACTATTTCTTTTTTCCTTCAAAGTTTTTTTAATATTTTTCTTTTTTGCTCTTCCTTACTTGCTTTACCTTTTATTTCTTGGTGTATTTCATTTTTTTTCTTTATATATTCAACTATTTTCTTTGTTTCTTGTTTCTTTCCTATCTTCTTTTTTTCTATTCTTTATAAACTTACTTTATTTTTCTTAAAATTCAGTCTATATTTTCTGCTACTCAACTTCCAATCTTTTTTTCTTGACCTATTTTCCATCGCTTTAATCACTAATGGAACAAGTCATTTCAAACTTTTTGTATTAAATAAACAAGCAAATTATGATTACATCTGATATCAATTCCATCAAAAATTTATTTTTTCTTTAATTTCTAATATTCATTTTCAGTATCCATTTTCAAAATTTAATTGTGAGAAGAAAAAAAAGAATAACAGAAAATTCTTTCCACTTTTACATTTTTAAATGTTTTTTTTTCAATAGCAAACAATATAAAAAAAGCTGTTGAATGTAGCAAATTTTCTTTCTTACAGTTTACTTGTTTTTTAAAATTAAATTTGTGTAGAATCATCTTACAATTCATTTAGAGTTTTATTTTCTGATCACAGTATACTCATCGTATGTCTACCAGACAAAATATCTGCTGTAGACTAATAGAATAGCAAGCTGGTTTTGCAGATCATTGCTAGTGTAGTGAGTTCAGTCTTTACTTGATGTCTCATTATTATAGTCTTGTCAATCTTTGTAAGTAGCTTCCTAGGCACATGCACGCACCATATAAATATGTGTATGCGGACTATATATATATATATATATATAAAAGACACTTTTATATTTATACATTCTTTTTATAGATACAAATATTTAAGTAAATGCTCTGTTTTATAATAAACAGTATTAATAACATTTACCGGCCTGAAAGTCTGGAAATCTTCATAGAAAATATTCATCCCCTGACAGGAATCGAACCAGTATCCTATACGGAACTGTCATATAGCTTGATGTGCCTTAACGATTGAGCCACAGAGGAATTCATTTTGGTTAGCAAAGGTCAATTTTACTGCTTTTAAACTACAATCTTCCATTTGAATCTCTCATTTATTCATATATTTAAAAAAAATCGCATCCAAATGTAAACAAATGACGTCACACATTATGAAATGGACAAAGTCCGACAAGTATTTTTAAGACATTTTTATATTTATACATTCTTTTTATAGATACAAATATTTAAGTAAATGCTCTGTTTTATAATAAACAGTATTAATAACATTTACTAGCCTGAATACTGTTTATTATAAAAAGAGCATTTACTTAAATATTTGTATCTATAAAAAGAATGTATAAACATAAAAATGTCTTAAAAATAATTGTTTATTTAAATTTTGATAGGTTCATAATATATATATATATATCTACATATATCTTTTTACATATGTACATTTTATGCTTCCATGCATATACACAGATATATACACACACATACATGCATATACAACATACATATATATATATATATATATATATATATATATAATTATTATTTATAAAAAAATTATAACATAAGTATGTTATAAAATCACTACAAAAATAGCCATTTTGTTTCAACACACTCTGTGTCTTATCAAGTGATGATGTTGAAAAAATAAAATAAATGGTTTTAAAAGTTTCAGATTAATTAACGATCCTACACTAGGGGAAAACATTGTTACAAAAGCTAGAATAACCAATCAAAAACCAAGTATAGAAAGATTCAAAAGCTTGACAATGAAATCATGTTATAATAGCTATTCAGATCTTTAAAATACGTGTAATATTAAAAATAATTTATACTAACCAATAATTATAAAAATTATATGATAAAATTTAATATTAAAATTAAAAACTGGCAATTTTAAAATCCAAATTTAATCACTATTAAGTTTAAAAACTACAAAATTATTGAAAAAAAAAATATATATGTTTATTCAATTTATTTCTTCGTTGAAATTACGTTCGACAAGGCGCTACAATATATCCGGTCATTTGACAATACATGTATATATATTTTTTATTCTAAAGTGTGTGAATGTGGTCTTAAACTCACGTGCAAAACAACAAAAACACAATCATATATATATATATATATATATATATATATATATATATATATATATATATATATATATATTAAAATGTGTATATAACATCCATAATATTCTACTTCTGTAAGTGACTTTCTCCATTGATAGAACAAAGTTAGTATAAAGTTTTATTTATCCAAATTTAGATTTTATTTCTTCATTGTAAAACAAGGAAAGATGAAGTAGATGTTGAAAGTTAAAATTTTCTCAGAATTTTTTCTTTGAAATGGTTGAAGAACAGATTTATAAGAAAATACTGATAGCTCTTAATTTTCTAGTACAGTTTTTTTCACTACTACCTGAATTGTGTTCCTATGAATTTTTTTTTTGAAAGCCAAAATAGTGTAAACAAAGAAACAATTATGATGAATTGATAGGGGAGAGATTTTTGAGTGTTCCCATACTCTTCATATTTTTGCTACATTTGCAATGATTCCAGGAAAGTACGACTTTCAAAGGGCTCATTTGCAGAACATTTTGAGTGTCTCCAACATTGAACTATTATAACAAAAGATTTATGGCTAAGCAGTCACCACTGAAGGAAGAAGTAATGAATGAAGCTGACATTGTTTCCACTCATTTGAAAAAAAAAATCTGCTATGTTGCAATGACATTTTACCATAACTTTGCTGAAATCAATATATTCTTTAACAAATAGTAGTTTTGCTGAAACAGGAAATATTTCAACACAAAATATATGGGAAAACACTTTCAAGAGATTTTATTCAATTTTGTAATAGTTTTTTGCTTCAGTGATATTCTCTTCATGTTCTATTTGAGTTTATAGAATTTCAATATTTTTTCTAAAATAAAGAAAAGATGAAATGAAGCCAAAAATAATTCTTTCTTCTGTTGTTCAAGATAACATTATCATCTTTTAAAAATGTTTCTTTTTTAAATGAAAACTGTTGTATTACATTAATGTTCTGTATTTTAACAATATTTTTACTGTCAGTCACTATATTTAAACATAAAGCAATGTAATAAATGAAAAACATTTTACTTTTGTCACTTTCTATTTAAGGAGTTTCCTGAAATATGTTTTAAATACTATAAGATATTTTGTTTTTGTTACTCTAATTTGTTATTCTATCACTCTCAAAAATTGGAGTTTATTAGTACAGGAGACCTATAATAAATTAATAATTACTTTACCAAAACTATTTTAAGTACATGTCTATAAATATACATACAGGAGACATATAATAAATTACATTTACATATATGTGTGTATACATATGTATATGTATATGTATATTTAGATACCTACATAATAATTGCATAATATATATATCATATACATACATATAAGTATGAAATTATTCATACCTCTGCAACATTTGTGATTTTTTAAAACATTTTCATTAATGGAATTTTTTTCTGGCTCAAAATGACATATAAAGAAAGAAGAGTGAAAATAACAAAATATATGAGGAAAATACCCATTGAAGTATTATTTGCAATTTGATTTCAAAAGACATGGAAATGAATGCTACAAAAAGGGATTTGAGTTTTCCCCTTTATATTAAAAAATTCTTTATTTCTTTTAAAATGAATATAAATTTGATTAATATGTTTTTTGTTTTTTTTAATCATTTCACCCTAAGCAAGGTGAGAGTACTACTAGTACACAGGGAGTTACAAAGTGTGAACGTGAGAGAAAAGTCTAGGTATAGGGGGAATTGAGGAAAGGATAAAAAAGATGAACAGGGTTCAAGTCAACAGAAGATGGTGGTTGATGTTACAAATCCTTCTTTTGATATTGTCAATAGCCTTGAGATGGACAGCAGGGCCACCAGACTAGCTATGGCAATAGTATTCAATGCACGGATGAATTGTAGATTTTTAAATGTGCTAGATGGGAGAAAAACCTGGCGCAACACAATGAACCAACTTTCCTTGCAGTAGATGCAGCTATTGATTCAATGTAGTTGTTCCACTTCAAGTCAGTTGAAAATGTGAGGTCAAGAAGGCACAGTGAGATGCTCTCCAGGAGTTGAGCATCAGTCATGCTGATAGCAGGCAGGAAAGTTTCTCTTTGGTGGTTAAATGAGAGCTGTTTAGTTTTGGAGTCATTAAAATTTATAAGCCATTTCCTGCCCCAGTTAACCAGTAATTGGAGGTCCTTTTCAGGAGCAGCAACCAGGTTAACTTTGTCAGCTCAAACAGATTTGCTATTCAGACAGTAGTAAATGGTAGTGTCATCTGTATAAATGACTACTTGGGAACTGATGACATCAGGAAGATCATTGATAAAGATCAGAAAGTGTGTAGTGAAATAGTATAGAGGTTTGGGGGACACCTGTGTTTGTGTAAAAGGATCTGGAAGCGATCCAGTTAAAGAAGACCTTCATTTCATGATTTGACAGGATTGATTAGATTAAATCAAACAATCATCCTGATACTGTAAGCCCTAAAGTTTACATAGAAGACCAGCATGCCAAACACTGTCAAATGCATCTAGAGCCAGAGCACGAGCTTTGCTGTTATTATTGGGAGCTTGGTATACATATTCAGTGATGGCCATAAGAACACAAGACTGGGCCAAACAGAACCCATATTTGTCAGAGAGTAGGTAATGAATACTTAATCATTTCAGCATTGATTAAAGCCTTGAATACTTTGCCAGAAAGTGGTAGGAGACTAATAAGGTGGTTGTCCTGAGTTTTTAAAAACAGGGACGACAGAGGACTTCCAACAAACTGGAAAGCAGAAAGCAATGGTGCAATAGTTGTAGTGTTTGGAGAGAACTGGGACCAGTTCGAGAGTATATTTCTTTAGGATGATGGCTGGTATCTCATCACCTTTTGTATTGTATTGTGCATTTCATGACGAGTTAAATAGAAGGTAACATTTGCAACTAGTTCTGTGGCCATTTTTGCAAGAGGAAGGTGATGTATTATTTCTGCATAACGATGCCCAGTGCTACTTAACATGTGCTGCAAGATGTTCAGTAACTTCCTAGGCTGGCACTGTCACTAAGAACTGTCCTGCATTATGCTTATGATGCCTGATTTTTTCACAGACCACCTACAAAAAGTACCAAAAGTGTGAGGAATAATGTATCACAGGAGGCTATCTGTACAATCACAGGTCTATGTTAAAACCTAAAGATGATGTACAGTGTATTAATAAGGAATCTCAGTACTTTTAGATTATTTTTTAACCTGTATAAAGATTGATCTGTATCTGTGATCATTTACTGTAATCCAGCTATATTATTTGTATGTTTAATCTTGAGTAAATTGAAACACATTCAGAGTGTTGAATTATATATATATATATATATATATATATATATATATATATATATATGATTTTCCAAGCGTAGCTTAGATGTGGCAAAAAGGCATAAAAATTAGGGGGCACCCAGTGAGGATCGAACTCACTACTCAAGTTGTAATTGTTCTAGTGATTTCTTAAATAACCATTACACTGCCTCGAGATGCCGATATATATATATATATATATATATATATATATATATATATATATATATATATATATATATATATATATATATATATATATATACACACACACACACACAGAAATATGAAATTTGCCACTTAGCTGATTGATGTTATATTCAGCTCACAAACTCGTGTTTTATAGACAAACCTTTTTTACAATTGCTTGGTTCACTCATCAGGTGCAATCAGCAATTGGTAATCATGAAAATTAATTGTTAGCTGAATAGTTCTCATTTTGCTTAGCACAAGACCATGAGACAAAGACACTTAGTGAGGATCATATTCATTAATGATGGTCAACCACTCTAGCTTATTCTATACTGAAACACACTCAATATTTTTTTTATGTTGGTAATACTATTTTATTCTAATTGGGAAAATCCATGTAATTTCTGCCTTGAATTACATGAATTTATTTGTTTTTTTAGAAATGTTATATTTGACATTTACTTGAATTTTTTTAAAAAAAGAAATTATAATATTCACTTTTAAAATTTAATAACAAAGAAATTCTGAAATTTAATGATAATATTAATGGATAATTTAAAATTTTTGGTATACAAAAAAACATCCTGTCAAGAATCATTCAGCAAAAAAATATCTGGCACAGAAATTTGCAAATCATTTTTAACATGTTCACTCATGATAGCTCCTTCATAAAATGCTTAAATTTATTTCATGTTTGCTTTGCATTTTTAACTTTCTTAAAATAAAAAAAATATTGTCTGAAAATATTATTTTCTTCCATTTTAAAGTTAGAATTTTTAAATAAAAGATTTTCAATTTTAACAATTAAAAATTGTACTCTAATATGACAATTAACACTATACAACTAAGAACAATACTTTTGAATTAAGTTAGTTAAAACTAAACACTCCTAAGGTAATCTAAAGACCAAATAAAAAATAAAAAAATTAAACTTGGGGTAAACTCAATATATTACATGTACATTAAATGAAACATTAGTGAAGTCGTCATCTCGAAATTAATATGACAAATAAAACAAAAAACATAGACAATCAACAAAAATATACTAAAAACAAATTTGAATATGACTAATAATATATTTGTTAACAATGGTACTGAAATATACTTTTTTCTGCAAAAGAAATCAAATCTCTTACACTACAATTAAACTCCAATTATTACCATAATTGTGACTTATTTTTGTTTGATTTTATTCCCATACTGTCATTTGTTGATGCTTTAAGGTTATCTTGACTGATAGAATTTAGCAAGTTTTTTGTTCATTCAATGACTGTGCAAAGTTTTGCCTTTTATTCAATTTTACTTTCTTTTCTGCAATTTGTTTCATCCATGTTTTGTCTCTATGTATTTTTGTATAAAACTATTCTAGAACAATTCCATAATTTGTCTGTCATTAAGTTTCTCCTTTTAACAAGTTTAATTTTGTTTGGTACAAAGTTTTAATAATTAGAAGAATATAAAAATGATGGGTGAAACAGAAAATTTACCTCAGACATCAAGATATTTACTGGCTCCTCCTACTTGTATTCTATATAAATATATTCTGGGAAACTGCTTCAAAATGCTAAGATTATTGTTAAAATATTCCTTGGTAAAAGCCAGTTATATCTCAAAGACAAGTCAAGACTTATATTTATGTTGAGATCTTGGGAATAAGATGAATTTTACTGATTGAAATTTGGTGAATAAGTGAATGTATTAACACATTTTTACTGACATAAAGTAACAAACACTGATTTGAATAAATGTAGATTGTTATAATTCCATGGATAAGTTAGTGCAAACATATTTAAATCTATATTTTATTGCAAAATCAAGAAATTTTTTTTGTTATTTTTTTTCTTGACCCTTTCATTTTCATTAATCATTATCAATGTAACATAAGAGACATAAACATATGTTGAGATTTATTAATCTACTTATAAATGTATGTCTTTTATGTAATTAATCTTAATATCATGTGACTGATATATTTAAATGAATGTTAAAGAAGCTGTCCATTGGACAGCACAATAGCTGACCACAGTTCCTTAATAACCATGACCAGATATAATTGTCTATGGTAACAGAAAAGTATCACTGGTTCAAATCAAATCTGCAATCATTGCAAAAGGTACAAGACATATATCCAGCAGGTTCTTTAGCTTCCATGGTATATGGAAGCAGATGGTCTACTAGGATTCCCTTGTTAAAATCATGACACCAAGTATAGCACCTCACCTGGACTTATGATGTTGCTGACTGGATCTTGGAAAACTGGCAATGTGTGATGAGATTCGATGAATCATGTCAGAGACCTTATGAGGCCATGAACTGTGCAGGCTGTGGTTCCATAACTGTGTGTGATGTGTTCATGTAGCATGAGTTGGGTCTTCTGATTCTCCTGAACATGTTCACCAATGACTGCCACAGTGCATTGCATTGTAGGCATTTTCATTCATTTATGGGCTTCATGTAGACCAATAAGGATGGATTATTACAACAAAATAATGCATCATGTCATTGGGCTCAAGTTGCCTAATTTGAGAAATCTTTTGAGAATTCCAACAAATGGTGTGACCATCATGTTTGCTCAACACAGCATAGTGGTGAGGTCTATTGGCATGCAAGAGCCTACACCTACAAATATCAGAGATTTGGATAGCTATTGAGATGGCATCACTCAACATCTCTCCAGACGTCTTCTGATGTAGAACACATGCCATGTTGAGTTACTGCACTTTGTTGTGCTAGAGTAGATTCTTCCTGATACCAGGAATTTACCCAATAGCTTTTGACATGTCAGTATACTTAAAACATAAAAAAAAAAATTATAAAAATGAACACCCTTATTTTACAACTAGTATTACTACTGGAAACCATGATGGGATCAGCCATTATTTAAATTATAGTGTGCCAAAATTCTCTCTTTGTTATGCAGTAAATAAATTCTCAGTGTCCTAGCAGAGGGATTTACTACATAGTCCTTCATGTAACTTATTTATAGATTCATTTCTCTCTCTCTTTCTGTTTTAGAAAGAATGTTATCCAACAAAAGACACAAAATATTAGTCATGTGATAGAATTATGCTTTTTATATTTTAAAATTTCAAATGAAAGAAAATGTTACACCGATTTTCAGACCTAAAAGGAATATTCCATTTTCTTCATTAGATTCTATTAGCAAAGAACTAGAAAGATTGAAAAAATTAGGTGTTATTTCAAGAGTGAATCACTCAGATTGGGCATCGCCTACTGTGTATGTTAAAAAGAAAAATTATAGAATTAGAGTATGTGCAGATTTTTCGACAGGTTTCAATGACTGTCTAAAAGACCACAGTTACCCTCTTCCCTCACCCAAGGACATTTTATCAAAATTAAATGGGGATAAAATATACTCTAAAATAGATTTGTCAGATGCATACTTGCAAGTCAAAGTCGACAAAGAGTGTTCCAAATATCTGACAATTAACACACATAAAGAATTATTTAAATTAAACTGACTTCCTTTTGGTTTAAAGGTTGCACCTTCACTTTTTCAACAAATCATGGATACAATGTTTGCAGGGTTAGAATTTGCCATTGCTTATCTGGCTGACATCTTGGTGAAAAGTAAAAATATGGATGAGCATAAAAAACACATAAGGGCTATTTCAAGAGAATAGAAAAATTCAGATTCAAAATGAACCCCAAAAAATGTGAGTTTTTTATGGAAAAAATTAAGTATCTCTGGCAGATTGTGGATAAAGATGCCAGAAAACCAGATCCATGGAGAACTGAAGCCATAAAAAATATGCATGCCTCAGATAACGTGGCAAAATTGCAATCATTTTTAGGTTTGGCGCAATACTACACAATATACATTCCAAATATGTATGAATTAAGAGCACTGTTAAACGAATTGTTGAAAAAGAGGGTTAAATGGTGTTGATCCAAAGATTGTGAAAAAGCTTTTCAAAAAAGTAGAAACTGTTTACTGACTGATTTAACATTGGCACACTATGATCCAGAAAAAGAAATAGTTGTTGCTTCTAACGCTAGTGAATATGGAATCGGAGTAGTGCTACTTCACAAATATGAAGATGGTTCAACAAAACCAATTGCATACACTTCAAGGACTCTTTTGCCAGCAGAAAAGAATTATAGTCAGATTGAAAAGGAAAGCTTAGCAATCATTTTCGCAGTTAAAATATTCCATCGTTTCCTTCATGGTAGAGTGTTTACAATACAGAATGACTATAAGCTCTTACTGACCATTTTTGGATCAAACAAGTGCATTCCAACTCATACTGCAAACCGATTACAGCATTGGGGTGTAATATTATTGAATTACCATTTTAAAATGGAATACCTCATCTAAAAATTTGGGTCATGCAGATGGACTATCAAGGTTGATTCCAAAACATAATGAAACTTTGGAAGAAACTGTAATTGTGGCTTTAAAGGATGAACAAGAAATATCAAATTTGCTGTGTAATACTGTTCAGGAACTACCGGTGATGCTGGGAGACATAAGGAAAGCAGCAGAAGATGATAATTTTATTAAAGATATGAAAATACAAGCCAGAATAAATGAAAGAAATAAAAAGGGAATAAAAATTTCTCCTTATTCGATCTGTGAAATATGCTAATGTACACAGACAGGGTGGTGATGCCACAGGCATTACATAAAAAGATCTTAAAAGAATTTCATACAGATCACCCTGGCATATCTCCTATGAAATCTTTTATGAGAAGTTATATTTTCTGGCCACGAATGAATATAGACGTCAGAAATTTTGTGAAAAACTGCATAGGGTATCAGTTAGCTGCACGAGCACCGCCAGTTAAAACACAACCATGGCCAGAAACAGATAACCCCTGGACACATCTACACATTGATTATACAGGACCACTTAACATGTATTATTACCTGATCATTGTGGATAGTTTCTCAAAGTGGCCAGAAGTTTTTAAATACAAACACCTGACTTCTAGAAATACTATCAGATGAAGTTTGCAGCCGCTTCAAAGTTCCTCATACATTGGTCAGTGATAATGGAACTGCAATTACAGGTAAAGGATTCAAAGAATTCTGTGCTTCATTGGACATTGAACATGTCACAACTCTGATTTATCACCCAAGATCAAATGGACAAGTGGAAAAATTTGTGGACATGTTCAAATGAGCATTAAAGAAAAATCAAGGGGTAGACACAAAGGAGAAAGCTATACAGAAATTCTTAGTAGTATACAGGGTAACACTGAACACAAACAATACAGCAAAATCATCACCTGCTGAATTGATGTTTGCGAGAAAGATATGATCAATATTAAATGCATAACAAAGAGAATTTCTGGGCAAAGAAGTATACACCTGGTAACAAGGTTTTCTTCAGGAACTACTGAGGTGGAAAATGTTTTTGGTAGGATGGAATTATTTCAAATAGAATTGGAAGAATAATCTATACAGTGAAAGGAAAAAGATGTGTATGCAAAAGGCACATAAACCAGTTAAGACTAAGATACTCTGAAATCGTTCAACAGGATGATGAAGAAACTCCGATGGATGTCCTGTATGACATGTTTGAAATAACACCACCCACTAACATACCAGAATGCATGGATACATCTACACCAGCTTTGCCCATATGATTGAGATGTTACTTGCCTCAAAAGAATACAAGGAATACAAAACACAGTGCGGTTAAGTCCAGGACTGAAAAAGAGAAAGTATTAGAAAGCTAAATTTTCTAGAGGAAAATTTCAGCTCAGGGGGAGGTGATTTAATGGAATAACCTGTCACCTCCATGAGTGACTACACTATAGGTAGTAACTACTTATAAGTATCTGTAAGTCAACGAACTACAGATTAGCTGGGATCTGTTGAGTAACGACTCAGACTTATGTGAGAACTACCAACCATCCAATAGTAGGATTCACTACTGAATTGATTGCAACAACCTTGTGTATATCTGTTACCTTTATTCTTATTGTACTGTTTTTTACAATAAACTTTTACTTATTTTATCCACCTTGTTTTTTCAAGTATATATTCTTATTAGCACATAATATAACAATAAACAATAATTATTACAGTATGTTGTAACTTGATTTCGTAAAAATATAACTGGTAATATTTTTATCAGGACTAAAACAGCAGTATTAGTAGTAATAATAATATTATTATTGCCCCCACCACCTCTAAAGGAGCACTGAAATAAATAGATATCTAAAATAGTTAATCTGATATTCTAGAAATGATCTTACTATTCAATATAGCAAGATTACTTCAAAACAAAAGCTTTTGGAGCTCCATAGTGACTTGCTATCACTTGATTTTCAGATATATTTTTAAAAATAATTTTCCCTATTATAATAATAATCATTGAATTTTCATCAGTACTGACAAATGAAGTAACATTAGCAATATTGTAAAGGATAGCAAGGATTGAGGAAATTGCTGCCATTCTTAGAAACAATACTAGCTGTAAATGTTTTGTAGAGAGGTAAAAAAAATAGAAGTAATAACAATAAGAATTACAATTAAAAAAACTAAGCTGAGTTTATTGTCTAATATATTTATTGCAAATCTTCCCAGGGGATTTGACCTACATCTATACAAAATCTGTGTTATTAATAGTTATTATTCATTTCATTTGTTTTTATAGAGACTTATAATTTTGGTTTTTAATATATTTTCTGTTCACTTCTTTCTTTTGAAAAATAGCAGCTTAGCTGGTTTTATTTTGTTTCTTTTGTTGTTTGCTGTGCATTTTCTTTCTGTTTTCAACAATTTCATATAATAGCTAAAACATAACTGTCAGCTATGTTTATTGTTTTCATTTTTACTTGTATTTCCCTTTTTTAAAGAATATAGCCATATTTTCTTTTTATCTTCAATCACATCCATTAATGGAAGCAACACAAAGTAGTTTTGGGAATGTTGGTTTACATTTCTGATAAATGAAGCTAGTTATCACCCAAAAATCATTTAAATTTCTCTGAATAAATGTAACCTTAAAAAGAATTTCTCTTTCACTATTTATGAAATCTTGTTAATTTACATACATTAACAAGAACTAATGAACTGAAGATAATGATTTTTATCTACAAATTTTGTCAAATATTTAAAAAATTTTAAATTATCTTTATTGACCAAAAGAAACTTGCAAGAATTTTGTTCCATTGTCAATGTAAAAAGATGTTATCAAAATCAGACCAGTAAGACCATTAAATGATTAAAGGTCAGTTTAAGTTTTAAAAAATCAAGAATAAGCATTACTTATTTCCACTTAATGCTTTACACACAACTGGATTATATCACAGGAGTTTTTCATGGAATTGTTCTCATTCTATTTTCTCATGATACTCTTCATGGCATGTATTGAGACAAGATTTAGGGATGTTTCAGTTCATGTATTATCTTCTCTCCCACAAAAAAAAACAATAAAAATAAATTAGCAACAATTGTCTACAATGTGAACTTGAAACTATTTACTGATTCCATTTTTCAAATTTTCCTTTCATCCATATATTCTTTCTAATATTTGGAAATTTGGATTTCTATGCCACTTTCCTACTAAACCCAATTATCCTTCTCATCTGTTAAATCTTTATAGCCTCATCAAAATATTTTTATGACAATCATTCTCCCAACTTGTTGATAATGTTCTGTATCAGCTAACAAATTAGTAAGGTTGGAAAGAGTTTTTCTTTGATTTCATCAGATTAATTTATTACTGCCTTAGTTAAAAAAGGAAAGGTGAATCTCATAAAAACAGTATGAATAGTGGAAATCAATTAGTTAAATCATTTCAGACAACTATTAAAGTTGTCTGAACCAAAGGCTTCAACATAATTACTGTCATTTTCTTTACATTCCCACTTCTTTAATCTTCACTTCTTCATTTGTATATTTTTCTCATTTTAAATATCATTTTCTCTTTAAAAATTTTATTGTTTTTAAGTTTTTCCTTTGGTGCCTTTTCATTTTTCTTGTCATTATTACAGCTTTTAATTCTTTATTCCTTACTTTTTTATCTACTCATTATTTTAAATTTTTTCTTTCAGTCTTCTTTTTGTAACCTCTTCCTTTCTTCCTCTTTCATTGCATCCTTCTGTCCCCATCTACTTTTCATTTTATCTTTCTTAGTTCATTTACTCTGCTCTTTTCTCTTCTTTTTTGTTTTCCTTTCTTTTCCACTCATTTTCTTATATTTACTTCTTTCAACTTTATTGTTAAATGTGTTTTGTTGCAGCATTTAAATTTGTGCTTCACAAATAAATCTGTTAAAGTTATGAGAAAGCATTAATCTTAAGAACAATCACTTATCTCATGTAGCAACCTATGAAAATGATTTTTTACAATCCTATACAAAACAGAAAACATTAGCCACTCTACTGAGGAAATTATAACAAAGAATTTGAACACAAAAGTAACATTAAAAGACCAAATAAATATAATTAACTTATTAAAGAAAAGAAAACTAAATATACTTCAAAAGTTGACTTTAAAAAGAAAGAATGGAATGTAAAGTTTGTTAATACATTTATGTTTCTGTGTGAATGCATACATTAATAAATTCAAATAAAGTAAATTATTATAGACTGGATAAAATAAAATATACTTGTGTACATTTGGTTCAAGGCAAGGAAGAAATTTTAACTAATAGAACAATTTTTTAAAAGCCAATTACTGTTTGGTCTTGTTTCTGTTGTAGATGGAAGCTTGAAACTTTTTCGTACATGTTTATGTTGTGAGTGAAACATTTTGTAGATATAAATTTTCTTAGCAGCATAAGAACTGTTTTGTAGGGATGAAAAAGCAGCACCATGTAAAAGAATGTATTTAATTACCTTTCAAAATAATTCAATTTGTTTTCTAACCATTTTATTACTTTTTTATTTTAGCTAAATTCTCATGTTAATAAATCTGTTTTTGGTGGTGGTGGGGTTCTCAAGTGTCAGGTGTTTTTTTTTTTGTTCTGTGAATTAGTTAAAATATTAAGAATTTCATTAATTCTTTTCTAATGATGTTATGATGATGACATATTTTAGTCTGTATTTTGAAATGCTTTCAAATTTTCCATTTCTGAATTTTTGCTTTTTTCAAGAATATTTCTTTTTGTAAACATAGTTGTAGCCACACTTTTGTGTATTTTTTGGCAGATGGCATTTTTTAAAATGGTTATTATCTATCACATTAAACAGAGTAGCCTGGAGAAGAAAACTACAAAAAATACAAAGAAGATTCCCTATGTGTTGAAACAGATCTTAATTATGATTTACATTTGTGTATTTATATTATATGTGAGCTAAAATTTGTATAATTTTTTATTAAAAAAAGTCAAAATGAAAGTCACTTAAAAGACAGTTATTATTTACTTTTGAACTAATGTCCTCATCTTTGTTATTATTACAACCCTTTGGCCATTCTCTAGCCTTTTTCAGGTGTTTGTTAATCTGAATAACCTTCAGGGAATTTGCTGAAGATTCTCTCATAGTCTAGCACAAGCTAGCTGGTTACTTCAGACTTCATGTTCTTCTGTCTAGTATTTTTACTTCATTTCACCCTTGCAAATGGTGACTACCCTTTCCATACATGATCAGCCATGCCTAATTTTTATTGTCTCTAATTAAATCTTTTCTAGTTTTCTTTACTTTTAGGAGGCACCTGGTTTCACCTTTATAGATTCTTGGAATACACACAGCTTTTGGTCATGTTCTCCTGTGTGTTAGGTTTGACTTGGTAGTGATTTCTCCCTAAGGTTCAGCTGTTTTGGAATTTTGTTTTTATATTGTATGGACAGCAGATCTTCATCCTTTCTGAGAGCCTCTTAATGTAAGGGAAACAGTGTAGCAGTTTTCTGATCCACTTTCTAAACACTTCTGTTTCTGCCTACAGAAGCTGATTTTATATTTACAACGTAGTTATTTTGAAGGGTGCAGTTGATTCATGTTAGTATGTGTCTAGGATCTGATTAGTGATTAAAAAACATTGTTTTAATTTATTTAATAAAGAAAATGATTAAAATAAAAAAAAAATACAATTATGGTTTTGTTTCTTCTCTATTTTTCTTCAGATATAAGTCACTGCCCTCTGATATAACTTCTTAAGCATCTAATTTGTTTTCTTTTGCACAGATGTATCATTCATTTTTTTCAGGCAAATTAAATGAAATTCAACAGCAACTTCTGATACAATTAATATATTTTTTTTTTCATTTCTTTCTTCTTGTCAATTGTTGTTGTCATTTCCCTGATGGCTTGAATAAAGCTCAAACAAAAGTACAAATTACTGAACAAAAAATCTAAAGTTACTTTTATTTTATTTGATGATGATTAAATTTTATGTTAGTAATTTGCAAAGATGTTTTAGATTCCGACCAAGTTCTAGCTTGAGTAAACTTTTGGACCATAAGTATGGAAAACAAAAATCTATTCATCCATTTTTATATTTATTATATAAACATCACTTTATTAATAGATTCTTTTTTTAATTGAATGTTCAATATATTGAAATTAATACTGGCAACTATACTAAAGACAAAGTTATAAGTAAAACATACCAATTATCAATATAAAAAGATGTTTACAATATTGTTTTTAAACAAGCTTAATTATTTTTCTTGCAATATCGGCCTTAAATATACTGCATCATACATACATTTTAGAAATTAAGTTTTTGAATTTACTTTGTAATTCTTATAACATTATTCTTATGACTGAAGCACTATTTTGCTGGATACTCTGACGTAATAATTTAAAATTATTTTCTACTTTGAACATTTTTTCCCTCTTAATTTTTCACCTACCATTTTTCAATTTTCTATTCCAACCATATATTCAACATGCTCAATATTGGCTAAGTGAAACTCAACACATTTATACTAAAACTCCTATTCCAATTGTATATATTTCAATTATGATGCTTCAGTGCAACTGTCCTCATAGCAAAATTGATTGAATTCTCTAGATTGAAAAAGCTTAATTGGTTAAACATATATTAAACACATGAAAAAATAGTTGCATTTTTCCATAATATAATATTAAATTTGATTTTCTGTCAGTAAATTAGATTCATAGAAGATTGCTTTCATTGATAAAATTTTACAGCTCCTCTGCACCAAGTTGGTCAATTTCATTGTTTAGAAAAAGAAGAAAGAAAAATGTTTTATTGTTTTCAACATCTTTCATTTGAATTCTCTTTTTCTCTTGTTTTAATTTGCTCATTTTTTCTTCTTGTCTTTTCTCATTTATATTTTATTTTTTTTCCATTCCTTTTCTTCTCTCTTTATTTTTCTGTTACATCTATTTCTGATTTACAGCTTTTGAATTCTTTCTCTTCTGCTTTCTTTTTTCTTGTTAATTTAATCTTCTTTTTACAGCACTTGATATATTTATTAAACATAGTCTGGTGTTTTGCTAGTTGAGCCTCATAAAGACTCCTTTTCATTAGAATAAAGCTTATTGTTCTTAACTACTTAACATCTCACCTTTCTAATAACTGTTCATTATATTATTATTATGAAACTTAATCTGACAGTTTACTTTTATGTCTCACTTTTCATCTTTCTACTATGTATCTTTTTTTATTTTATGTTTTAAAATTTGGGATACAGTTTGATTGAGATTTTGACAGCAATTTTGCTTTGTGTCAGAAATCAGAATTTAAATCAAGCTTAAGGCCAGTCTTTCATTGTAGGCTTGCTGCATTATTCATGAAGATAGTGAATGTTGCCTGAACAGAAAAATCATACACCTGCATTTCTAGAAGCAAACCCCAGAATAAACCTAATAGAAGACATCAACTGCCTGGAAGTTAATAATGGCAGTAGCGACTTTAACAGCAGATAAATAAATCTGTCATTCTCTGCTGTTTAACATCTCTCTATCTTTTGCTTCCTCCCTGCAGCCACAACTCATTTTTTAATCTTTCAACTGACATTTTATCTTTTGTCCTCCTTTTTACTATTCATTTCTTTTACTCTCTTTCATACTTTTCTCTTTTGATCTTACTCTTTCTTTTCTATGATTTACTTATTTCATCATGTAATCATTCTTCTTTCACTTTCCCTTTCATCACTTTGGAGTATTGCTTAGTTTCTCTCTTTTCTCCTCTATTTCTTCCTATATTTCATCTAATTTCACTTTGTTCTCTGCTTTTATTCTTACCCTCTCTTTGTTTCCTTCACTCTTTCAGCACTAACTCACACATCAGTCATTCATTAATTATTTATGACCTAATTGACAAACACTGAAAAGTGGTTGCTTCCTGAACCAAAGCAGTTTAATTATTCACACTATTTGAGCTTGGCTTCTGAACTTGGTTTCTTTGAAGTCACTATTATATGCTTGAGTTTCTGAATTCACTCAAGTTGATCTGATCTTGATCAGAAAGGAATCATTTTGAAATTATTCAGTACATTCTTAATTGTTAACAAGGAAGCAAGAGTTTCCAGGTTATTTCGTTGAATAACTGGAGATATTCAACAAAGAAGAAAGACTCATTGGCAACTGATATTAGAACTTTGAAATGAGAAAACAAAGAAAACAGAAGAAATGAAAGTAAAAAGAGGAAGGAGAAAGTAATTTACTTTTTGTGGATTATAATTATTTTATCTTTCATTTAAAACATCTCAAAACAATCAATATTTTGTTTTACTTAGATTAAACAATCTGGCACAAGACCATTTATAGCCCATTTCATTTAATCTCTCTTGCTAAAAATTAAGATGGTGATAGTTTGAAAAGTTATTCAATATCTATCATTTTTTCTATTGTTTGTTCCACAATATTTGAACTATTCAGTTGTCAACAACAAGTTTAAGATCATTTTGTGAGTCCATTGTAAACTGTAAGATATTTTTAATACTGAATCCCTTTCAATGAGTGGGATGAATCATGATTTGAGAGAAGTGAAAATACAAATATTTTGTATCACCACTTTATTTGACTTTTCTCATAATTATATGAATTATTCTCTGTATATATCTGTAGCCATATGACAATTGCATTTATCAACAATTAGCCAACTGCTAACTTTATTATCAAAGCAAAAAGAAATGAATTTATTTGTGTCTGTATAATAAAACAAAAAAAAATGTAGTTTGTATGATCATTAGTTGGTTAGCTAATTCAGAATGAATATTACTATTTTCATAGATTCATTTTCTAGTTATTTGAAAAGAAAATCGGCCTGTTTTATAATTCTACAAAGTTCAGTTTTATTGCTCCAATATTAACACAAATCTTTCTGTTGTATATAGGTTTGTTTTAAAGTGAGTTGAATGCATACTTTATCTAAAACATTAACATATTAGATATATGTTAATGGAATATTAACTTTATGTACTCTACAGATCAATTTTAGCATAAGATAAGGTTATGAATTATGATTTTCTGGCAAGCATTACTATTTAAAACATGTATGGCTTGCCACATTATTCCAGTTAATAATATTATTGCATAATTGCAAAATTCACACTATGCCAATAATGATTACTTTCTGAAAAAGCTATGTGGTCTGCTGAAAATACGAGTAATACACCTCAGAAAAAGTGATTTTCTTTCTTGGTGAAGGAAAAGAGAAAAAGGTTGCAGGTATGAAAAAAAGTTTTGAGTAAAAATGACAAAATGGTAAAAGAATTAGTTTTCTTTATTTGATTTTGACTAATTTTATGAAGTCATGTCCTGTCTTTAGCAGTACTAAAAAAAGAAAAAAAAAAGATTTATATTTTTATATAATCTAGCATTAGTTTTAAGATTTTAATCTCTGGACTTTTTGAGTTTTTTTTAAAAAATTTTTTTTGTCGCCATAGAAAATAATAAAAGCATGTCAAACTGCTTTGAATAAAAACTCTCTCATTTTAATTTTATAAATATCTGCATCATTTTTACTCTAAATTGATGAACTTGAAAATTTTTCAACCTCAAAATTTTTACTTTTTTTGTCTGCCATTTTAGTTGATTCCTATTACATTGGTAAAATGTCACAAAACAGACAGCTTAGTATACATTATCATAACAAAATTTATCTTTTGTAAACATAATGCAAGTTAATGATGAAATTACCCATAGGCATATCTTTGAATTTCTCTCTTTCTCATGGTTTGTTTATTTGTGTATGTATGTATGTATATATATATATATATATATATATATATATATATATATATATAAGTACATGCAATGATGAAATTAAATCCCAATAATATGCTAGCAAGTAATCAACACTTGATAAACAGACAAGAGTGGTGAGTGATTTTAATCACAATCACATTTTTGATTAGATATCAAAATCTGCCAAAAGTGAACATTTACCAAATAAAATACATTACAAAATATTGAAGAATATACTGATTAACTTTGACTTACATTATAAAAGAAGAGTGGAGGAATTGATTAAAAACAATTTATATGTTGTATTAATTATACCTGCAGTTATGCAAATATAAAGTTGTTAGTTTACATTTTAGTCTGGCTTTCATTTTAACCATCATATTTCAGCATAAAATTTAAACAATTAGAAAAAACATTCTATGTATTAGTATGAATATTTTGAGAAAACTCATTAACTATGTATGAATAATAGCAAAAAAAAGAATCTGTATTAATTTGTAAACCATTTTACCAGGTATGTTTTGTGAGATGGATTCCTTAGAATAGAACTAAAAGTAACTTAGAAATACAAAAATGTTACTATCATACAAATATAGTTTTTCAATCAAAGTTTTGTTCAGCATATTTGTCAAATTTAAACTTGTCCATTTCCACCCTTAGTAAAATATTTAATTAAATTTTCTGCCATTTTTAATGGTTAGTTTTTTGAGATATTTGGAATTTGAAAAAAAATGGACTGACTGAAGTTATTATGCAGATTAAACTAATATTAGCTTAAGACCTCTGAAATCTAATAAAAATTTTTTTTTTTTGTCCATAATATATGTTGAAACAAAAAGGAAGGATCTAAAACTGCTGAAAAACAGAAAATAACAAAGTTATATTGAGTGAGGAAATGTCTGCATTAGAGGTATCAAAGGAGCTTTACAGAGATCATCAAACAATAAAGAAGGCTGTTGAAAATATGTTGAGAACTCAAAGCAAAGGAAAAGGATTCAAGAACTAGCTTCCTCAAGAAGAATGTAAACTAAAGCAAGTTATAGTGAAACAACCTTTTTTGACCAATGCTCAGATCTTTGAAACGGCTGGAATTGAGGGATTCAAGAAGGACAAAAGATGTAGATTACTTTATGAACTGGGTTCTGTAAAGAAATCTCTTTGTCAACCTCCTCTCACTAAAGCAAATATTTTAAAGCATCCAAATTGGGCCAAGAAATACATGAAAATTGACTCTTCTAAAGTAATTTTCATGGACGAATCTCAAGTGACATTTGATGGACCTGATGGATAGGCCAAAGGATGGATTTTATATCAATTCAGATGTATATTGGTAAAAAGTAGGCAGCAAGGGGGCAGCAGTGTTATGATATGGGCTGGAATTGTTGACCAAACCATTATTGGACCATTCAAAGTCGATGAAGGAGTTAAACTGAACAGTGCTAACTATTGTGATTTTATGAACAAGACTTTCTTTGCATGGTACAAGTCCCAGTCTTGCAGTTTCAAAGTGAAGTGTGTATTTATGCACAACAATGCTCCTTCTCATGTATCTAAGCTTACCTGTGAATTCTTTGAGCATAAAAGATTTACAGGAGAGAAGATAATGGAATGGCCACCATCAAGTCCTGATCTGAATCCAATTGAAAATCTATGGTCAATTGTGAAGATGAAATTATATGAAGGTGGCAAACAATATAACAACAAAACAGACCTATGGGAAGCAATTAAAACTACCATGTTGGAAATTGAACCTGCTGAAAAAAAAAAAAAATAACAAAATCAATGGATAATAGATTACTGGCTGTTATTGAGAAGAAGGGTCACTATATTAAAATGTAAAGGATTCAAAGACTTATCATATGTGTTTGTTATTTGTTCTATTATAGGTGTTGATCAATTTTTGATGATTTTATTACCTTTTTTATTGAAGTAAAATGTGATTATTTGGTTTTGCCTAATAACTTCAGATCTAAATTGACTTTTTTGACAATTTTTTTTTTTTAGAATACATCAAATAACTTTCAATAAAAATAAAACATATGATACTACCTAAAATTTTAACTCAGGCTTTGTTTTGACATCTAAATTGATTGTTTAAAATTTGACAATTTTTTTTTCAAACCAAATTTGAATTATTGGGCCAAAAAATCTCCTGAGCCGACCAAGCATAGAAATAAATACAATATGGGAACCAGTAATAAGGAGTACCAGAGAAAAGCAATGATAAAAGTTTAAATATGAGCTCTGGTAAAAACATGCAATGATAACAGCAAAATTGCAATATGAGCACTGGTAAAAATGATGCTGAAAACATTAGGTTTATAATACTCAGAAGTTCATACCCAGATGTCCTCAAGGACACATGGCACAGTGGATAAAGGCTTTTGGTTAGATCCAGTGACAGACCCAAAGAAGGTGAGTTCAATTCCTGGTTAAGGCAGTGGAGAACTTTCAGAGGGAAAATTAGCAGGAGATAACTGATAACTGACATCCATCAAACATGGCACGTGGAATTAGAACAGTCTACCCCAGTGATCGAAATAAAGGGTTCAGTTCGAAATTCCAACCACCTGAAGAAGGCCGGAGCGTACAACGGCTGAAACGTTGTGACAAATATGGCGACAAAGATGAGGACAATAGTCCGACTAATGTAAATACTGTATATGTTTTCTTCTCAGATTATTCTTGTTTTAATTTTTCAATATCTAGGATCAAGGATGACTAGAAAAAATAGAAATTCAAAGCCTGAAACTCCAGCAATTATAGGTTAATGATTTTCTACTCAAAAAAAAAAATTTTTTTAAACTGTTGCTAATTTTTCTGGCAACCATACATGAACCATGCCTAGAAAATCTGCAGATAGATTATCTATTGTCAGCCAAGTGATGACTAATGAAGAAATCTTAAATGAGAGGTGCAAACTAAACATCTTGACTAAAGCAATTAGTGAATTGTATTCTTTGGAATGGTTGGTAAAACTGTTATATACTGTACCTATGAACACTAATGGGTATGTCCTAATCCTCATAAATATGTTGGACATTAGGTAAGTGGGAAGGACATTAGTCTAATTTAAGTGCCACCAAAATATTTCCAACCACCGTTTTTGATTATTCCTCATTCAGTAACCCTTTTATATACAAATCAAAAAACATTGAGTCAATTTGCCAATCAATGTTTTACTAGGAACATATATAATTTCAAATGGTTGACCACCATACAGGTGGTATCCAATACATACCTGGTAAAAATTAACAGGCATTTTGCAATTTTACACAAAAACATTTTCCACCTAATGAATAGGGAATGACAAACTCAAATATTGAGTGTTTGTGGTTTTGCCTAAAATTTTAGATTAAAAAAATGTTTGGTTCAGAGGAAGAGATCCTTGCAACCTATTTTAGTGAATTTATGCAGTGAGAGCAAATGAAAGAATGTACGGAAAATGCATGTTTTCAATAGTTATAATTATAGTTACTCATTGTCGTTTTTTTTTAAATATTCTTGTTCATAAGCATTTTTATGGATTTATGAATTAAAAAAATTCTTTTCATAGTTATTGCTTTATAAAATGGTGAATAATAAATATTTCATTAGTTGGTTCACATATTTTTATAATTTTTATAAATTTGTTATAACAAGCATAGGGAAGAAACAAAAAAAGATTAAAATTTCAACAATGTCTATTGATCAAATGTGAAGAATATATACATAATTGTGTGAAAAGGTGGCAAAATTGTTATTATACAATGGTACTAAGGTGCCATTTGTCCTCCTGAAAGTAATTAGGTGTAAAACATTGGGTTGGTTGGCCAAGGTTACAGTTGGTGTCAGGATAGAGGCCTGGAGCAGATTAGTGAAACCCAGTTATTGGGGAATTTTGTTAGTAGGTTCAGAATGCTTTTATTTCATGGTTGAAATCAATTTTGCTTTTAATTTTGCATCTAATGATGGGCCAACAATCACAGGCACATCCACTTTTGGGTTTTTTTTTTTTTTATTTTTCATGTGACAATAAAAATCATTGGCCAATTTCATTGTTTTAGATTTTTAAATGCAAATTAATTTTATGGATCAGATGTGATGTTTAAAAAACCCTGTGCAGAAAAACATCTTTTATTTCAAAAGGGTTTTCCACAAAGTTTTCAAAATCTGGCCAACGTTGAGTGAATCAGAAAGAGATCTAATTTCATTGGAATATAACTTTTTGAATAAAAATTTTTTTAATATTTCTTTATAAAATGATGAATGATAAATATTGCATTGTAGTTGGTTCACATATTTTTATAATCTTGTAAATATAAAATTATTCTTATTATTTTAATTAATAAATAATTAATAATAATTAATAAATAAATAGTGTTTAATATTTTTTTCATGAAAAAAAAGAAAAAATGAATTCACTTTCATGTTTGATTTTTTTTTAAAAGATTCTAAAAATAGCTTTAAACATTGCTGAGGGAGTATACAGTAATAGTAGTTTTGACTCGTTATCTTTTATGGGTATGTAAATTAAACTTTGCCAGTAAAATTATATCATTTTGTATAATCATTTCAAAGCTATAATCCTTTTCATCGGTATTTTTGATTTTTATTTTTTATTTTTTATAGCTCTTTCTATAATCTTAAGATTTGAATATTGTCAGAAATTGTTTTTCAATATATTTACTGTAAAAAATAGAGCAAAACAGATGGATTCTTCTGTAGTAAATTTGCTGATGCAAAGCCATCATTTATATAAAAAATTTCCTATTTGAAAGGACTTTTAAGATTTGCAACAGTTTTTTCTCTTTCTCTTCTTCCATCTTTATACATTCTTTTTATTTTTCCTTTCCTTCCAAATTTTGTTTTCTTTTTTTCTTTCCATCTTTTTCTATCCTTGTGCCTTTTTGTTTCTTGTTCTTTCTCTTTATATTTTAAAGGACATTGACTAACACACAGAAAGAAAAAACCTGGACAACAGAAGTATTTCCACATTTCTGTTTATTCTCTTTGCGCTCAATTAACCATTGATTGATTCTAATTTTCCTCTTGTTTAATCCTCCTGATAAACTTTCACAAAAATAAGATTGCTTCTTTAATTTTACATCTATATTTCTGCTTCCATTCAATTGTTCATATATTTTTAGGTTTCAAACAGAACAATGCATTGTAATGTCTTTGAATGTTTGAATTAATTATTGATTCACTCTGATAACAACAATGCTTGTAAGTAATAAGGGTTGTAATTACAAATTGAAAATGAATACTGATTGATAAATCAGTAATAACTTTGCCTATATCGCTGGTCTTAAATGTTTTGTAGATGTATTCATAGTAGCTGTCTTTGTGCATATCATCTGTTTTCTTGCTACAATTGAAGTCCTTGAAATGCTAACAGGAATTAGACATATTAGACATCTCTGAGATGGAATATTATACCACTTCTATTAATTCTGGTTGTTTTCTGTTAGTTGCTGCTTTCAATTGATCTAACAGGACAGTACATTTTTTAATTGATCCTGAGATTCTATCTAAGGAACTGATAGAAGAGGATAATTTGCTAGAAGAATAGAACATTTAAACATTATTCAGTAGTTTATTCCTTAACTTACAAGTTACATATTTTGGCTATCTTCCACATCATATAAAATTTTCAAGGAATGTTCTCATTAGATCACTACTGACATTGACTGACCTGACAGTAGAGCAATGTTCAGCAAGAAATGTCCAATCATTCACATAAATGAAACCAATATAATATCTTGAAATTGCTGAAAGAGTAAAAAGTTTAGCTCTAATGCTGATAGGAAAGCTAAAATTTTGAATACTGACTTTCAAGACAGGTATGTCTTCCAACAAGGAAAATTGGTACTTGGCCTCCACTCCTGAATAGGTATTATATTTGTGCATTGTTAAAATTTGAAATATCCACATATGAATATTTACTTATCTAGTCATACATATTGTGAAAAATTGTCACTATAACCGAGAACACAAATATTTGCAACATAAAAAGGATGAATATTAGTAAATTTTGCTTTCAGCTGCCTAAACAAGGAAAATTAAAAAAATAATTGAGTATATAATTTTAAAATTAATAATAGCAAAAATATTCAAATAACAACAGAAGTGCCAAGGTTTTCATGAATCCTTGTTAACATTGTAAAGATATGCTTATGTCCCTTTAGTGGGTCACATGACAACTCATCAGCAGCCAAATTCAGTTTATTTACAGGCTAACCATGAGGTTGCTATCTTTAGCCTGGGACCCCACCATAGCTAAAGGTAGAGGCCTCCCTACACCAGCACAAATAAGTTCAGTGTCAAAAAATTTTTTTGGAATATATCTTTCCCAGATATGAAACTTCAGCTCACATTCCTCTATTTGGAAAAATCCAAACTCACTGTTTCCTGTTCATCCAAACTCACTATTTCCTTTATTTTGAATCTGGAGTCCTAAATGTGGCTTCTTCAGGCAGGTGTATCTACATATTATATGTAAGACCCTTCCTTTTTGTTTCTCCTTACACTCTGCTTTGCTGTGTAGATAGATACATGTGATATATTATTCTCCTCATTTCTTATTATAAAAATCTCTCTGAGAACAAAGCATGTTTGTCATTCCTTTTCCTTTCAGCTATTCCATTCTGTCTGTGATGAATGGAGTTATTATATCATGGAAATAATAATGCCCATTATTATATCATGGATATATTATTATATCATGGATATAATAATGCCCATAACTCTCTTCCACTACAACATTGACATAAAATTTAAAAAGAAGAAAAGAAAACTTTTTTTTTTTTTTATCATATTGCAGACGTTTTTTGTATCATTAAATTTCCATAAAAGTTGAAATATTAATGAAAAATAATCTTATTTGAGTCTCATTTTAATTTTTTATGTAGAACATGTCTTAATTTGTTGAGTTTTGACTGTAGATCATTATTCTATTTCATTACTCTATTAAATGTATTGTATTGGATAAAAGAATTCTTATAACTTCTGATGCATTGTTAAATTTTTATGTATGAGTGAACATGGGACACTTTGGAGAAAATGTATTTTATATCCAAAACTATCAATGTATGCTTGTGACACCTGAGATTATGAATTTCTTGAAAAGTTTTCTGAGCAGGCATTTCAATTTATAAGTGACACAAACAAAATAAAGAGAATAAAAATCTGTATTTGAATATTCTTGTTTGCTTAACTAAAAGACAAAAAGACATTGCCTGTATTACCAAATATTATCTGAGTACCCACAGATCCTGTAATGATTTTTACATACTTGCAGTAAATATGCATAATATTTTAAATAATTCTATATATTAAAATATCAATATTTTCTTATTCATCTCATAAATCATATTAACTTGATAATCATAATCATTATTCAATAATCATTCTATTCAGGTGGGGAAGCTAAGTAAATTAGGTCAAAGGTGAAACCAAGCACTGTTCAAATATATTTTCCACTGCTAGTATTTAATCACAGGCAACTGTATTGATTTTTCTACAGATTTTGCAAAAATTGAGAACTGAATAAAGAATTTTAAAGAGAAAAAATATTTTTCATCACCAATTTTCATGAAATTCTTGAAAACGAAGGAAATTGTTTTATCAACATTTGCTTTATTCTCGGTGTTAATAAAAGGCATCAGTTGATATTATTAAAATGAGTCCTAGAATTGAAATATGACAATACATTTTTGACACCTGAATTGCTGGTAGAACTTTAATTGAAATATTGTTCATTAAGACTGAGGAAAAATACAAATAAGGAAAAATAGAATTACAGAATATTTTGTTTAAAATTAATATTGAGCAAAAACAAGTTTATATGAACTTGAACATGTTTGGGCAGTTGTTGTTTGAAATTGGTTTTTGTGGAATATTTTCAAATCTTTTACAATAAATATGATTTTCGTCAGTTTTTGCCTTAGTTTGTTTTGTTGAAACTTGAGATAGGCTAAGAATGAAATCCAATGTGTTCATGCAATTTTGGATTAAAAATTTACCCTAATGAACTTATTTATAGAGAGGTTCATATCAATTTCCATTTCTATTAGAAGCAAACAGTTCTACATTCACAATTACATTTAATATATATAATAGATAGCTATCATCAGTTTCTTACTCTTTTTTAGTAGATGTATCAACATTTTTATGCTATTTATTATGAAACTTTAAATAAACAAATCAATGAAATATTTAACCATTCTTATCAGTGACATATTATCACTATTATCACTTGTATTTTAGTAATAAATAAAATCAAATGTTCACTTATCTCTAATCTGAGTTTTGCAGAGATTACATTAATTCTTAAGGGGACTTTATTGTAAAACAGAATTTATTTATATACATTTAAATATTATATTGTTCGGACTGTTGTCCCCATCTTTGTTGCTATATTTACGACATTTTGACCATTGTAAAAAGGAAGTAAAATGAAAGAAATATTGTATGCAAAAAAAAAACAAAGATAAAACTTTTCTTATTCAACCAATACATGAACAAACATCTATTTTAATGCTGTATATTTTACCATGATCCACACAAATGCATCCATTTTTTTGGAGGTAATAAAATGTATCAGTTCTGAGCACTTTTACCATTTTTCCACCACAGTGGTGTGGCTAGAAGTGGGTGGAGGGGCAGTTCACACCAGGAGGCACTTTTGGTCAGTGGTGTGTTTTCAAGAAATAAAAAAATCAACAGCATAATTTCAATGATTTTTGCAAAAAAAAAAAAAAACAAAACAAAAAAAAAAAAAACAGTGATAAAGAAGATAGGGTTCAAATGAAGACAATTTGTCTTTGATATGGCTGGCTTTGAGCCAGCCAGCCAGCAAAAAAAAAAAAAATTGTCTCCAAAATGTGCTGTCAGCTGGTGGGATTTAAGCCCCACTTACAAGCCATGAGCAAAAGGTGTGAAAAAAATTTGAACATTTTTAAAAGGTATGATGTGGGATTGGATTAAGTGAATTTAGTGAATCCATAGTTTTTTCACACCGTATGTGAGAAGTCCACACTTTGTCGTCAGTTCTTTGATTTTGATTTTTCATGTCTGTGAACTGTTAGTGAAAAAAATTAAATAAGTGAAACAATTAATTTTTTTTTATCTTATTATAAGCCTAGCTTTAACCTTAATACTATATAAAATAGTTACTTTTCACAAATTATAAAATAGATAAATAAATCAAAATAATTCCAATGCTTTAAGGATATCACATGCATTCCAATATTTTTTGGAAATATCAAATGGAAATTTAAAAGAAAATTGGAAATGAATATATTTTTTTAAGTTCAGAAACTTTATTTAAAGTCCAAAAATGGACATTTTTTCAGTTTTTCAATTTACAAGTTTTCACAGTATGAAAACAATGCAATGTTTTATTTTTCTGTCTAGATAGTTGAAGTCTTAATAAGAAAAAAGTATGAGAACATTTATTTCAGATTTTAAAAGTGAAATTAATTTTAGCGGTCTTTTAATTCTTAGTCTACTACTTTGCCAATAAACTCAAATTGCGTAAAACAAAATAATTTAAAAAGACATTGCAGTTTTTTACATTGTTAAAAGAAAAATGAACTGTTTCTGTTAATGTGGTATTTAATTTACAACTCCTCAGTTGTTAGAATTGAAATAAATAAATGATAAATTATGAATTAAAAGTAGGACACTGTATATTTTTTTCTTTTTAAATAAAACAGAGTGTATATAAACAAAAACAAGTTAGCTTTTTCTTTTAATATTGTAAAAAAATGTTTTTAAGTTTTCCCAATTTAGAAATAAAGAAGTAACATCTTTGTTTTTTTTTTTTACATATCCCCAGTTTTATTTTTTTTTTAAATAAATAAACACAATTGTACTTTTTGTTATGAAGTTAGTAGTAGTCATCACAAGTGACACTCTCCCCAGTCTATCTCAAGTTCTGCCTATATAGTGGTATGATTATACTAATTAGTATTAGCCCAACCAATCCTACTACACCTCCCGGAACCTTTTAGGTTTAACTCCCTGAGTTGACCTATTGTTTCTCCTATATACCCTCCTCCTTTCACTGGTTTCAAGAGGATTTCTCCTTATAGGAGATTTCAACCTACTTCTTTCTTCTTCAATCTCCACTGTTTCATTCTCTGATTCCTCAGAAAACCTTTGAGCACTCATTGTCTCTTCTGAACTTGTTCTTCTCTGTCCTCATTTAACTCCTCAGTAACTTCAGTTTCTGAGTCTTCATGGTTTTGGCACAATCTTAGTTGGTCAGCATGCACCAATAGACTGCTACCATTCTTGGAAACCAACACTGCATTCTGTCCTTTCTGCATTACAAATCTTACTTTTTCTGGCCCCTCTTCTCTGTTTCTCTTGTACCATATCTTCTCATTCATTGAGTATGACATTGTTAATGGTGCTCTAATTTGTCTTACCATTAACGCAAATGGACTTTGTAATCTTCTGGCATGAGGTATTGTCTGATAACTTAATAACAATCTTGGTAGAAAATTTTTGATTCTTTCATGCTGTGTGGAGAATGCTTTTAAACCCGTTTTTATGGTTTGCATCATTTGGTCCGCTATTCCATTTGATTGCAGATGATAAGGAGGGGTTTTATACAGTATGCATCCAATGTTTCTTAACCATGAACACAAGTTTTCATTGCAAAACTCAGGAGCATTATCTGTTACCAATGTCCTTGGTACACCATTCCTGGCAAAGACTATTCATAAAATTTGTTGTACTGTATCTGATTTTCTATCCTGAACCTTAAAAACTTTGAGTCATGCCGAAAACACATCCACCAATATAAGATACAATCCTATACCATTTACATGTGCATGGTCCATATGAACCCTGGACCAGGGTTCAGTTTCCTTTGGCCATGAATGTGTCTTGTTCTGTCAAAAAGTTTTTTTATCTTCGCATATTTAGGACATTTATTCACGTACGTTTCCACGTCACAAGTGTGACCAGGCCACCAGACTTCCAATTTTACATGTTTTCGTGTAGCAGCTATTCCACAATGCACATCATCATGCACGCTTTTGATTACCTGTCTTCTACAACTTTCTGGTGGTATCACCAGATCTCCATTGCAAACTATGCCATTCTCTATTGTCAATTTATGTCTGATCTCTTTTTGGCTCATGTTCATAACTGCAATACTTGCATTTTGTTTTTTTCTTAATGGCACATATTTCTATCATTTCTTCTTTTTTTTTTTTATATTATATTTTTCAATCAACTTGTCCTGCTGTATAAATTCAAACATGCTCCCAAATTCATATTATTGGATTGCAACCTCTTCAAAGCTTTAAGTCTTTGCGTAATATCATATAATTCTTCCTCCAATCGAAACTGAATCAATTTTTCCTCTGTTGTCATTCCATTTTGTCCAAGTTCATTAAAGTCACAATACCTACTAGTATCTCTTAGTCTACTGAGATATTTCCTAATAGGTTCTCCAGACTTAATGCTAGAAATTTGGTTCTTTCCACAATAATCACTCTTTTTTTTGGTTGAATATACTTTAAAATTAAAGTTTAAATTTTCAATCTTCTCCAGGAAGTTATTAAGGATACTTGTTTAATTGCTTTACATCCTGCAGTAGCCATAAATAAATCCGTCATTTGTTTCTGCTTTTGATCATCCACTAATTTCTTCATTTTGGCCATTGCCTCAAAACACTTTAACCAGATAATAACCACTTCAGGGTTTTCCAAATTCAACATAGCTTTGTTTGGCGATGTTATTTTGTTATAAAGTCAATATACATACAGTAGTAGTAGTTGTGACAAGTGACACTCTCCCCAGTCTATCTCAAGTTCTGCCTATATAGTGGTATAGTTATGCTAATCAGTATTAGCCCAACCAATCCCAGTACAACTCCAGGAACCTTTTAGGTTTAATTCCCTGAATTGACCTATTGCTTCTCCTACACTTTTATTTCATAATTTATCACTGAGGAGTTATAAATACAGCGTTAACAGAAATGTGGGAAAAAAACTGGCATCACGCGGGCATTAGATTCTGAGAAATGGATAAAAATATTAAAAATTGATAGGTGTACAAATAATTTCATTGTTGACTGTGTGTGTGCATATATATATATATATATATATATATAAACTTTAAGGGGTTAATGTGCCTTGTAATATTGTCTTCCTTCTGGAGATGGGTGGCAAGCTTGTGGGCTGCCCCAGGCGGCAAAAACACTAGCTACACCACTGTTCTACCAACATTCATTTTTAAAAACTATATTATCAGCAATAAACTCTTGTCGAAAATTCTGTTAATGGAGATTCTACATAAAGGCATCAATCTTAATCCTCCAGTAGCCCTGTTATAATTTTAACCAGTCTAATTTTAAATTTCCCAGATCTTCTAATGAAGATAATTCTATATTATTCTGCATTTATTACAGGACTTTCTTATTTAGTACCACTCTTTATTAACCAAAGGAAGTTTTTCTTATGGTGTAAAGTACAATATTATTAACACAACATAAAAGCAAATTTCTGAAAAAGTAAATTATCTGTGTTGTTATATGTTATCGTAAGAGTAGGGGTAAGTTAGTCAGAAAATGTATTAACTATTTATTAATTTAATCTTGATTAATATAACTACATTGATTTCACAAAAACAGTCTTGAAATACATAGGTTAAACTCAGTTTACTGATAAATACTTCTTACTTAACATCGTATTTAGGTGATAAATTCAGATGAAACTACCTTTTCTCATGACCTTTACCTTTTTTTTCTGGTAAGCCTAATGTAGTGAGAAGTCCCTAAATTTTTGTCTTAAAAAAATACTTTGATTAATCTATGATGCATACAATGAGAAGATATTCTGCTTTATGTGGCTGTCAAGAACTGCAATTATATTGGAAAGTGATAAAAAATAGAAGGAAAAATAAAAAAATATTGTCATGATAGTAGACATGTTTTTCATGTCTGTAGGCCACTTTTATTTCATTTGTAATTCTGTATCCATTCAATAGACTTTAAGATAAGTACCAATGAAATTTTAGTATCCTATAAGTTTAAATAATGAAATTTAAAATTGAATAAAAAATATGTTGTACACATACTGTTCATTAAAAAAAAAAAAATCAACCAAAAAGACAAATTTATTTTCAGTTTTAAAAATATATTTTGTCTGTGTAGAAAATCCTATATATACCTCATGCAGGATATATCTTTATTTTTAAATTTAACCTAATCTGATCATTCTGTTCTTAAAATTGAAGTTGATTTCAGAATGTATGTGACTCAAAATTTGATTGATATTTAATTTGGGATTGTCTATAGTTCCAACCAAAATTACTTCACAAAAGTATAAAAAAAAAAAGAATCTAGTTAAAGAAAATTGGAAGATTTATGTAATGATAAAACACATTGTATGAATTTCCATTTGATAATTCAGAATGCGTAGATAAAATATAAATGATTAACTGCTGGAATTCAGAAGCTTCCTTGAAAATAGATGCAATTTTTCAATATTAGTTTTCTCACTGATATAGTTTCCAGGCTTTCTGCTTATTTCTGCTTTTATACTTGTCAGAATTAAACCAATGCAGAAGCTTAAGAGGCAAAGATTGGCTGTTTGCCCTGTCCTATCTTCATCCACTGTCTTAGATTGTCTAAATTCTTTTTCTTATAGAAACAGACACAAACTTTAATCCTCACAGCAGTTATGCTCTTCCAAAAATAAGATTGTGGTTCTGAGAGCAAAATGTTTCTTTCAATCATTTCCTATTAACCTTTTTAATCTTATATTGACTAAGCAATGGATGTTAATATTCTGATGCAAACATTATCATATTCCTTTTTTTTTCATTTGTTAGAAAAATGAAATTGGGATGAAGAAATATTTGTCTGGAAGAAATGTATTTATTGCAAATATTCTAAGCTGAAAAATATTCTTTCAAATCTTTTTCTTTTCTTTTCTTTTCAAGCCAAAAATGTTAATTTTGTTAAATCTTTCTTAGGTTAAATTTAAAAATAAAAATATATCCTACATGAAGTATGTATTTGATTTTCCCTACAGACAAAATATATTTTTAAAACTGAAAATAAATTTGCCTTTTTGGTTGATTTTTTTTTTTTTTTTTTTTTTTTTAATGAACAGTATGTGTATAACGTATTTTTTTTCAATTTTATTATTTAAACTTATAGGATACTAAAATTTCATTGGTACTTGTCTTAAAGACTATTGAATGGATTTCTTATTTATCAGTTAAAATATATATGCTGAACTTTTGGAGCTTTCTCTACAAATCTGATCATCCATTCTTGCTTTGTTTTGAACACTTTAAATAATATTTATGTATACATATGTCTGTGTATAAACTGAGTCAACAAATAATTTTAAAACAAAGGAAGAAGATAATTTAGAAACCATACTTATTAGTATTTTATTAATAAACAAGAATTCTAGTTAATTTTGGTAATATTTCGATATCTATTTACATCATCCTCAGAACTTTGTGAATATGAAGGACAAAATCACTTTGGGATTTACTTTTATTTTTTATGTATGTAAACATATGAGAGGGTGCCTGAAATTTGTTAGCCTGAACCAAATGATTATAAACATCAGAATTTTTATTGAAAGTCTTCTTGTTGAAGCTGAAAACTTATCAGCACCTCCCCATATATGTAAAGTGACCTAATTGTTTATAAGTAGAATTTTTTGTACTTTCAAAATGCTAGTTTTGATGTATTTTGGTGTTAATGATTAAATTTATCCAGAATTTAAATTTTTTGTCAGTTTAATTGAGACATTAATTATATACATAATCCAAATTGATTTATCGCCAACCTGCAAATTACATTTTTATAAGGTAATGAGGTATAAAATTTTTGAGTTGAGAAATTATCATTATTTATTTAAAGTGGGCTTAATTCTTAGTTTTTCCTTGTGATTGTTTGAACCAGAGTCTATGAATTTTATTGCTTGTGTTATAGACAAGCGTATGGTTGCAAGAAAGAAATACAACAACAGCAGAAATAGATTTACGTGATTTATTTCAATAGGAACGTGTGGTTTTGGGACAGCTACCTTGTGGTATAGTTCATAGGCTGGCTGAAGATCTGGGTTGATCTCTCATAGTAGTTCTCGCTGGATGGCCTGGCGCTACTGCTGCTGACTGCCCATGACAGATCTCTTCCCTGGCCTCCTGTTGACTGCTGTTGTACTTCCCCATGTGACCTGTTTTATGGCGTTTTTTATGGCTTAACAGGCTTGAAAAATGACGCGAGTATAATTAGGAGGGAAGCATTTTTATTGGTCGAAAAATAGAAACACTTTAAAATATTATTTTATTTTTCGACCAGAACTCGTGCGTCGGGCTTATGCGTAAACAACGATAATGGTCATTTTGTGACGGGGCCTTGTCCCGTTCACATCTGGCTCTCGCTCTTAAGTTTATTTGCCTGCAAATCAGCCAAGATATGTCTTATTTTATTTTATAACACTTGGTTTAGGAATTGAACTCATAGCCACTAGGCAAACTGCATGTACTTTAAACCTTTGTTGTAGATCAAAAGAATGAACTAAGATAACATAGTGGAGTGTGAACAGTCATTCAGAATAAAGAAGGGTTTGATTTGAAAAATGACTAAAACATTGACTAACAACTAAGATGAGTAACTCAGAATAAATCAGAATAGTAATGAAGATTTCTTGTTTCACTGAAGAGTATTTTTATAATGGGCTTCTTATAGTATGTGTAGATAAAGGAATTAATTTTTTAAAATTTTAAATTGAATGAAAATATGTACTTAGACATATGAAAACTGCTGTATAATTCCTAAAATCTTGATATACTTTGAATATTGATGAAAAGCAACTTTGAACTAAGGAAAAAAATTATCCATTTTAATTTTGTCTAGAAATTTTTTAAGTGCTTTAAGGAAAA
>CAHIKZ030004119.1:0-7500 GCA_903632075.3 Acanthosepion pharaonis
CTGTGCGCTTTTGGCATTCATAAACCATTATGTAAGAAATAAAAGTTACAATCCTATGAGCCTAAAAATCATGGACACAATCCTGACACAATCCAAAACTAGAACCCCAGCATATGTTTTGTGCATTGATTTTATTTAACTGTTTCAATCAGTTGGAAGTAAATTAAAGCCATGTAGATGAACTGAATGCATTTGGGTTTTTTTTTAATTTTAGTAGCAAATTTGTTTTCTTTTTATGTTAATCTGATCAGTCAATCCGGAATCTCATTGAAAGGTGTGCATTTCACATATAATAATGAGAATAACATCTTATTTTATTTTTTTGCAAAAACGGTTTTCTCGAAATTGAAGATTATTGCGCGTCATTCATATAAAATTTAAATTTGCTTGAATGATGTTAGCGAGTGGGAGACAAAATAATCGTAAAAAAAGAACAACGTTTTAATTAATTAAAGTATTAAAATTTTATTTTATTTAGAATTTATTATTTTATTCGAGAAGAGTACAAAAAAGTTTTTTTTTTTTTAAATTTTATTTTATTTTATTTTTTTAATTTTTTTTCTCAATTCGACGAGAAAAGAATAAAAAGCACTAAAATGAGCGAGGTTTCTGGGAAGGGATGAGAATGAAAAAGACTTGAATTGCTTTTGAAACGGATTGTGAACGAAAAAGAAAAAATAAAAAGAACCCTGTTCAAAAGACAATAAATTCTGAACCGGAAGATAGGGTAAATAGTGGTGTTAATTAAATTGAAAATGAAGAAGTTATTAACGAACTCAACAAGTGAGTAAATGTTTTTTTACATTAGCAACAATTAAATAAAAAGCCGGACAAAAACCAACAATTCTCAACATAGATATTTTTTAAGTCAACGCAGACATGGGAGGAAGAGAGTTAAGATTTTATTCAGCAAAAATGCATGGCTGAATATACTTTCAAAGTTCTGATAGATTCATAGAAAGAAAAATATCTAACAGTGGCATCTGTGTCCTCTCAACCATTACCCCAAAGACCTAATCTTCAATTGATTGAATATAATCCTTTCACTTCGTCAGTGGAAGATGTCAGTCTGAAAAGGGTATGGCTTGAGCAGTCTCCATGAAATAAGCAGGATCATGCTGATGGAAAAAGGTCATTGTCCAGACGATTAAAAAAAAGCGGTTTTTCGTTTTGGGCATTAAAGAGACTCAAGAAATTCCTTGCCGGGAATGAACACCAGGTTGTAGACTCATTTTGAAGATCAGCTGCCAATTTGACCTTATCGAACCGTTCAAACTGATTTTCAGGGTTTTGTCAATTTTGTGTTATCAGCAGGGATACCAACTGATTTTCATCCTGAATGGCATCAGGAACATCGTGAATTAAAATAAACATATTGAGACATGTGAAAACGGAGATATAAACAAACAAGAATCTCATTCAATTGGGACCCAGGAATAGTTAACAATAACTATATAACTATATATATACATATATATATATATATATATAATAATATATATATATAAGCTCTCAGTGTATCTTAATATCTGACGAACCAAATCTCTAAAAATAATTAATGTGACTACGACTACATTCACGACTGAAACTCACGTTATCTTTACAGCCCCAAATGGACCTAATTCAAAAAATACACGGAACCCTTATACAAATATAGTTTTAACACGCTTGACGAAAATTACGATCAATATCTCTGTTTGCATGAAAAACGGATATCAAAATATTGGAAGCATCGATATTTAATAAAGAAACCTCAAAACTAAATTTCGTCATAATATCCGTAATGTACTATGTAAACAAAAAAAAAAAAAATTCTAATAGTATATTTAATCGGTCGTAAAAACTATTAATATATATCTATTTAAATCATCCTTGGTAATGTGCGAATTTAATTTAACACAGCTATTTAGACAAACAAATGGACAGTTTTTACACATTTTTAAAAAAATTTCTTATACAAACATGAAAAAGCAATATACAAGCTATAATATATGGTTATAATTTATTTCTCTAGATTCCCGACCTCAGGTCAGGGCTGATCAGAACCCTGGCTGCTCTAACGACTCGTTATCTTAACATTTGGGTTTTTTTGTTTGTTTTTCTTTTCTAGCTACGTGTATGTAAATTCAACTCAGCACAACTGAATATTAATGGATGAAATATTTTCGGATTTGACGTCATTTAGGGTCCTTTTGAATTTCCCAAATTAATTTAATTACTTTGCGGTTGATCTCGGAAGAATCCGTAAGAATTAACATTTTTTATCCAAGCGAATATTGGGCGTTCTCGCTGGCAAATGCGCATACTTCCACAAAATTAATACTAAAAATTAATGAACAAATCCATTTCAATATTCCTTTTGACGGCATAAACTAAACGTCATTTGTTGACCTTTGATCTATTTTGTATTCTGGAGGTTGAAAGGATTCCTGAGATATAAATCTAAAATGATCCACTATTTTGAATTGATTCCACCAAAATCGCCTGCATCAACCTTTGAGACGATTAACACCCCTCTGGTCAGGTCTGTCTGTCTGTCTCTTTTTTCTGGTCTTTTCTCTTTCTCTCTTTTTTCTCTCTCTCTCTCTCTAATATTTCCGTAAACTCAATCGCTCCCTCAATCTAACTCCAGTTAATTATATTTGAGAAACTAAAATTAAACGAATGATTTTTTTGTACCACTGGGTCACCTGAAAAAAGCATTTAAAAGAAACATTTTGCTTTTTTTTTTTACGTTTTCGCCTGCCACAAACGATCAATTTAATGCTACAAAACGCATTGGTTATCACACACAGAAGGGTTAAATAGCATCGAAGATGACAGACTAGATAGAAAGATTAAAACTTAGATATAAAGATGATGCATAAATATAAATGGATATCTGACCCGTCAGAAAAAAAAGGGATATGACAAAACTCCAAACTGTCTCCATGCCCAATATTTAAATATAAATCTAATATATATATTATCAAATTAAATATATAAATGAAAGTAAAAAAAACATGAAAGCTTGACAACACAGCTGATTTTGTTTTTTGAACATGGACACAATATCTTGACTTTGTTTTCAAACACTCTATAAATACATAATACAACAATCTATTTCTTGTTAAAAGTTAACATATTTCAACCTTGAAAATGGCTAAATGTATAGCTGAAAGTGCTCGCATAAAAAGAACAATTGGATGGTTTTTAAATTCATCATCTGAAAAGAAAAACAATTATTAGATCACATGAGAAATTGTATAAAAAACAAAATCAAAGCACATTCACTGTCATATTCAATGAAATGTGCATGAAAGAATATTGCTGCCTAAACACAAATTAAAAATATATTTGAATATGCTTTTAATTTAAAATGTAACAGCTGTTAATAATGTTTGCAGCAATTAATGAACACACATCTTTTTTCAGATTTTTTTTTTTGTTTTAATGAATTGCTGAAAATTGCAATTAAAATTTTAATTGCAAATTCTCAGAAAATCATTTATGTCCTACCTCTAGAAAATGGATACAGCTAAGTGCTGGAGCAATTACAAAGTTTAGACATTGGTAAGAAAAATTGAAATCTATTAAACTAGTTTCCAATTAGTCAGAACTAAAATACTCATGTCTGATTAGTGAAACTCAATATAAAATTCACTATTGTTATCCTTAATGAATTCTAACTAAAATATTCAAATTTGGCCTAAATATTTGTTGAATTCTAGATGTGATATTAAAAATTGTTGATTTATTTAAGTTGGAAAAATCTATTTGACATGTTTCTAATTTTTTTTAATTTTACATTATTTTTATTTTTTTTTTCTATCAATATAGATATTTTTAAAAACTAAAAATTTAATTCCCTTTACAAATATAAAATCTATTTAATCAAATTTTTTTAATTATATTTCAATGTTCAAACATTTTCTTGAATTTCATTCAGTTGTTAAATAAAAAAATAAATAATGAGGAAAATTTCCATAATAAAAACAGTCAAAATTTTTCAAAAATTGGCTCAAATGATTGAAAAAAAAATCTTTCTCAAATTCATTAATTTAAATGGTGGGTTAAATCATATAATAAATATAAAAAATACAATATTGTGCCCAACTATCAAAAAGAAAAATTTGCAACAAATTACCAAGCCGCTATATATGATTTAAATATTAAAAAAAAACTATAAATAGAAACAGCAAATGAATTTTAGTCAAAATTTTGAGACTAACACACAATAAAATTTTTTTCACGGATAATTATGTTTTAAAACTGAAACAAACTTTCTAGATAATTGGAAATTTTCATACAACAAACTTTTTGACTTAATATCTTTCATAGAAAATGTACATTTTCTGTAAAATTTTTTTCAATCAAAGCTCACCAGACAACTTTTTTGGGACATTGAACATTTCCAAAAACAGCAAAGATTATTTTTTTTAATTTTACCTTTGCAAACATCATTACAAACAAAGAAATTTTAAATTATGTATATAATATTTAATCTGTTGTTTCAAACATTTTTTTTCGTCGCTATGAATATCGTTACCATTTGGCCATTTCTTATTAATTTATGTTTGCGGATATTGCATATTTTATTTGTAAAACAAATTCTACGCAATATTTAAATCTATAAAAAGTTCATTTTATATAAAATAGGCAATTATTTTTTTTCAATCACCCTGTATATTGCATATGATTTTCATTTTCAAATTGTTTCAATTTAAAATTTATATTCCATATGAATACTACTTTTATGAAAATTGAGATGTTTTTAGACTAAAATTTAAAAAATCGTAAATTAATATGGATTCATCAAAATCAAGTTTACACAAATTAAAATTTTAAAACATTCTTGAAAAGAAATCTTCAGAGCCTAAATTATTAATTTTATTTTAAACAATTTTTCGTTCTTTCCCAATGCAAATAATGATCATAAAATGACGGTTTTAACCTTTAATTTCGAAAAAAGAAAAAAAAAAAAAAGATGGAAGTATACTAGTAAAAAAAACGGAAAAAAATGATTAAAATCAAACTCATGAAAAAATTTCTTGTGTTTTTATCATTTTACGACGTTGAAATAATTTTATTGATTTTTTAATTGATTAAAGACATATCATATAAAGTTATTCATTTCCTTTACAGACTTCATGTTTTTTATGAATTTGTAAAAATTCAAAAAAAAAAAAAACGCGATAAACTATAAAAAGCAATAAATTCAATTTATGAACGACATTCAATCAAATTAAAAACATTAGAAAACGTATCTGTCAACCTTCTTTTTGGGAATTTTTTTTCAATTAAAAAATAATTTCGTAAAACTAAAAATTTTTGGAGGAAAAATAAATCGACTATCTTTTTGAATTTTTTTCATCAAAATTGAAAATTTCGTTTTGATTTTCTAAAAAATTTTTTTCAAAAGAAAAAATCGTAATGGATTTTATTATTTCTTTATTTTCTTTTCCATGTGAGTTTTATTTTTATTTAAAAAGATTCAAAAAAAACTTAAACCAAACTTTCTTAAAGTTGTCTAAAAAAAAAAAAAAAAAAAAAATTAAAAGAAAAAAAATTTTTTTTAATTGAAAATTTCAGAAGATATTTACGATGGATTTGAAAATAAAAAAGAAAGAAAATTCAAAGGAAGAAAAAAATGAATTTGTGGAAAATAATAATTTACGAACGTTTTTTAATAGAAAATCAATGAGATCAAATCGTGTAGGCCTTTTACATTTAAAAATTTTGTTTAGTCACCTAAACTTATATTTATAAGAACAAGGGACATACATGTTATATTGTTATAAAATAAAATAAGAATATAAAATATATTTAGGCAAATAAACTAATATACTCAAGACAAGATTTTGGATGTGAAATGACAAGGCTCCATCAAAAAATGACCATATTTACGCGTTTATAAAATATAATGGATTTTTAACATGGTCGAAAAATGAAAATAATATTTTAAAGTGTTTCTATATTTTGACCAATAAAAAAATGCTTCCCTTGAAATTATTTTCGCATTCGTCAAATAAAAGCCTGTCTATCCCAAAAAAAAACGAAATAAAACAATAGTTGGAAGTACAACGGCATCAACAGGACAAAATTGATGTTTTGAACGACAGATCGGTTGAACTCTCTGCCTTCCGGGCGGGGAGGATGGAAAAAGGCTACGCCGAAAAATCTTTATTCTCTTTCAACCCTGGTAAACCGACCCTGAACCCGTTAAATAGGGTTCAATACACTAATATTTTCTGTAGCCTTTGGGCTTTCAGATCCCATTTAAACTGACCTTGTTAATAAGGACATTTGCTGAAATAATAAAATCAACAGGAGGCCAGGGTCTTGACCTGATGATATTAAGGTAAGTTCTGAGCGGTCAGAAGCAGCAAGCAGCAGTATAAAACCACGCCAACAAGCGAGAACTACTATTGAGAGATCAACTCAGATCTTCAGCCGGCCTATGAACTATATAAACAAAAGGTAAATGTCTTATATATTTATTAAATAAATCACGAAAATAAATCTATTTCTATTTTTTGTCGTTTTAATTTCTTCAAACAATACATATTGTACATAATAAATATATCAATATATATATATATATATATATATATATATATATATATATATATATCAAATCTAAATATTCAACAAAGAATAAAATAAAGAATATATACGAAAAAAAAGTGCAAAAGTCAGACGAGATGCATGTCAAATCTTTTAAAATTATAAAAATGTTTATCAATGTTATTCTGAAAAGGAAATGAATATTCTTATTAAGTCCATTATAATTTGTTTTAGACAGTTCTGCTTTGCAAAAAAAACTGGACAAATTCTTTTCATAAAAGAATAAAAATGAAAATATTTAAGAAGATGGACGCATGTCTTCAACTGAAATATGGATTCAATAGCAGTCGAAGTCTCACTATCATTTGGTCCTCTTTTGTTTGTTTATATAAAAGTCATCAAATTAAAAAAAATAAATGGGAAAAATAAAAACTCCAATGCAGAGAATTTGAATAAAATTTAATCTTAAAAATAAGCCAGTTAACCCTTAGGAAATGCACTATACAATAAAAATTTTCACCATACAATCTTACACAATATATATAGCAAGCATTCATTGGTTAAAATTCCTTCAAATCTAGCTTGTCTGATTGGTCAGTTCTGGAACCAATTTTCTAACAAGAAAACGCGACAAAAATAATAAAACAATAAAAATAAAACAAATCTGACGGATACAAAGAATATCTATATATAAAAAAGAACATTATAAAAGCTCCCTCGTTTTTCTTTTCATTCATTTTCTCTCTCGTGGACAATTTTGCCAAGATGTAATCAAAATGAGGTCTATATTAATGTAGTCAGACGTTAAATACCATTACCAATTTCACTTTACGAACTTGAAATTCTTCTTTATTTTTACCATTTGTACAATAAACAATTTAAACATGCTAAAGAAACTTTATTCTTCTAAACTACAACTTTTTAATAAAACTTTTTTTATGAACTTAGGTACAA
>CAHIKZ030004119.1:10000-41997 GCA_903632075.3 Acanthosepion pharaonis
ATATATATATATATTATTAAAAACTTTTTTATGAATATACAATTTTTTTATAGATACAAATATTTAAATAAATGCTCTGTTATAATAAACATAAAATCTTTTAAAAAATAATTGTCAAACTTTGTCAATTTCATAATGTGTGACGTCATTTGTTTACATTTGGATACGAATCGAGCAGATATGAATGTATAAAATATAAAATTTTGGAAAGAAAATAGTTTAAAAACAGAAAAATTGACCTTGCTAACAAAACACTTCTCTGTGACGAAATAGCAAACGTCAGGATATATGACGGTTCCGTATAGGATACAGGTTCGATTCCTGTCGGTGGACGCATATTTTCTTGAAAATCACCAACAATTTATTCATTTTAATAAATGTTAAAAAAAATATTTGTTTATTATATTTAGCATTTACTTAAATATTTGTATCTATATAAAAGAATGTATAAACATAAAATTTTAAAATAATTGATTATGGACTTTTTCCATTTCATAATATATATATATATATATATATATATATATATATATATATATATATATATATATATAAATAAATTTTTAAATCCGACAATTTTTATCAATTTTCCAGGTCGGTAAATGTAATTTTTATAGTTTAATAAAAAGAACAAGCATTCACTAAAAAATAAGCCTATCCATAAAAAATATATATATATGTTTTAATATATATATATATATATATATATATATATATATATATATATATATATAAATAAAAGGAGATTGAATATAAATTTATTGTCAGGGACCGGAATAAAAGTCTTTTATATCCGGGTTTAGAAAAATATCCGGCTTTGGTCTATTTTATATACATTAAACATGGCTCTAATTTGGGACCAGAGAAAATCTCTTATATATATAAAAAAATATATCAGAAATTTTTTATATCCGGGTTACATTAAATATATATTCTTTTATTTAGGCTAAATCAAATGGTCTTTTAAAGATTATTAATAAAAATGACAGTTTTTCATTTTAATTTTAATAAAATTTTTTTTCCAAATTACTTCTTAGACGAGGAAGGAAAGTCCATCAGAAATTCTCCTTCATCTAACAAAATACGTTTAAAAAAGCATGTTGTGATTTTTAAACAAATCGTGTTGTGACGGAAAAAATTGTGAAAATTTTTTTTTTGTATATTTTTTGTACATCATATAGGATGCAGTCTACGAACAAATGTTTTTATTTATTGATAATTAAGAATGTAAAGTATTGCTGAAAAGAATCATAAGTTTGTTTTATTATTTGAGTAAAAATAGTATTTTGGCGTTGTTTGTTTTGTAGCTCTCTAATATTACTATGATTTTCATTTTACTTATTAATGTGTTATCTGATAACACTTCTTATTCGATAGGTGATAGATGAGTCTCCGTGAGAATGTAGTTGTTAAATAAGAATAAAATAAAAAATAAAAAAAACACAGTCATAAACCTAATATTGGTTATATTTTTTTATTAACATATATATATTTAAAAAATCAAATGCCCAACAATTACAAAGAGACAAAAAAGAACATTAAAAAGAATCACAGTTATCAAATATATCCCAAACTTGAAAAAACCTAAGACAAATATTGTGTATGAATAAACTTGCCTTGATCAGAAAGTTTTTCTTTTTAAATAATAATATAAAAAATTTTAAAAATTTATCTTACATAGGATATGTACAACCATAACCACATTTCACGGAGAGCCACCTGCCACCTAAAACCATAGTGCCATCAGACAACACATTAAGCGGCATAAGGATTTTTAGTAACATTAAACATATACTCATAAACAATAAAAAATGCTGATAAAAATAAAATAATAAAAACAGACTTAAATCCTTGAAGCCAAACTCATGTTTTCTGAGGCAAAAAAAAAACTATCAATAAAATAAAAAAAAATTTAAATATAAGAACCTGCAAATTGAAAATGTACATAAAAAAAATACACATGATCACGCTTAAACGTCTACACACTTTGCCTACGTCACAGCACTCACTTTTCAAGATACGAACTCACCAACTATCTCTACCTACCCTGATTTGAAATGATAAGAAAGTTGAGATTTGGACCATATTTCTTGTACATTTCTATGGAAATAAACTTCAGACAATTTCTGATGGAATTTTTGTATTTTCTGAAAGGGTTATTCGTATTAATTTTTGGAAAAGTCTATCATTAAAATTAATTGACACAAATTAATTTGTTCTTTACAAAATATATAGATATATATACGTATGACTAACCGTAGCTCTTTGTTTATTCATTTTCTTTTTTCAGACGAATTGTTTGACCTTAAATTTGGGATTGTACAAAAAGTATTGTACACATTCTGAAATCAAAGAGCTTTTCATAAGACATTATCATAAAAAAGATTATATATATATATTTTTTTTTGTTAACCATTTTACAATTTGGAATTTATTTTGTACATTATTTACGCGTTAGTTTCAAATATCAGGCAATCATGTTTATGTTTTTGGAAAACAGAAAAGGAGGGGAAAAGGCTAATAAAAATTTTAACAAATTTTCTCATTGGTTCAATTTTATATCAAAAAACTGCTTCCTAATATACACACATCCAAATTTTTTTGATCTAAAAACACACACACAATAACATTCTCATATACGATTATCTAAATCATTTATATATATTATAAAAGTTTTGAACTACGAATTGGAAATGTCAAAATGAACAAAGTACAAAATTTAAATATTTAGGAATTGTTTTAAATAATATTGAGAAAATGTGACACTGATCCCGAGGTGGCATTGGAATAGCGAAATGTACCTTCCAAGAACTATATAATATAATAAATATTTTAAAATTTCATTAGAAAAAAGAAAAAAGTGTTGAACTGAATCAACTTATACTTAGAATCAGAAAGAGACAGTGGAAATATTTAGGACATATAATAGGAAATACGGTCTGGAGAAATTATGTTTTCTTCATGAAATTATAGTACTCTTTTTGACGATAAACTACATCCGGCACAAGGCCTTTTATGGGAAGATTGCAGGTTCTGAATATTTTATAGAACCACCTCTTAATTGTTTAATTTTTCACAATTACGATTGTATAAAATAGCACCTGTTTAGGAACCCAGCTATGAAAAAATAGTGAACCCTCAAAACAAAACAAAACAAATTAAAAGTATAAAAATACATTTTTATAGTAAAAATACCAAGCAATACATTTTTATATAAAAAATTATCAACAATACATATTTATAGTAAAATTTTCAACAGCAAAATGATCACCAATATATTTTATAGTACAATTACCAACAATTAATTTTTATAGTAAATTACCAGCCGTACATTTTATCTCTAGTTGAAGACATACAATTACGTTTAAACATATTGAAGTTGAAGCCATAAAAATATGTTGAAAATATTTAGATTACGCCATTAAAGAATATACAGAGGTTGATATGCCTTATAAACAAAATCAACCAATCAACAAACAAATTTTGAATTGAAGGCAAGATGGACGGATTCACTCACGTACTTAACAAACTTGTATAAATGGGTGGCAGAACAATTTCAAGTGTTGGAGAGATAGTGAAAAACAAACATTATTTAGAACTACAGAGTTGCCAGAAAGTTTTGTCACCCCCCACCAAAAAGTACTAAGTACAATAGAAGAACAAATAATACAGTAACACAAAGCATATGTACTGGAACCAGTTTATTCACTTTAATTGACACTGTCACGCATAGAGAAGGTCTGTATCAACGCCATCATTTTTGATGGCACAAAATGATGCAGTGTCGTAATATTTTACGAAAAATTACTTTTTTTGCTTGTTGCAAAGATTCTCGAACGGCGTCCTTCAGCTGATGGATATTCTGTTATGGTTTTTGAAACTCTCCTGAATAACATCATCAAAAAAGCGTTGAAATAGAAAATTATATTATGTATCGGTGACAAGATTTTCGGACCATCCAGTACAATTGGTAGGAAGTTATTGAGATGGATTTGTCGGATTTTTTTAACGTTCTGAAATATATATTAGTTATTTTTAGCCCATGGCATAGAGGCATCCATTGGCACACTGACTCATTACTAAGTTTTTCCAAGACTAACATATTAACCATTATACTACGACGATGCAAATTGAAATAAATACCTACATTATACTCAGGATAGACGGTGAGTATTACGGGTTTTTACAATTGTTACCTGGACGTGTGAAGATAAAGTCGTGTACTGAAGAGCTTGATAATCCAAAGTCTTTCCTATCAATCATACATGTAAATAAATCAAAGATTTAAAAGCTTGAAGATTTTCTTAAAGGAATTTGACCGAAGCAATTTAAAGTTCTGTCATTCAGACGTATTTATAAATTCCATTTTTCATGTTCGTTACTGTAACAATTGCCGACTGCTCTTGTTTTCTGTGCTTGTGGCGTTACTGCCTTGCTTGAATGATACTGATTAAAAGAAATAATATGCATATATATATATATATATATATATATATATATATATATATATATATATATATATATGGATGGTCTAAGTTGCTTTACCGTTTCCAATAATGATAAATACAAATTTCTAAATAACATCACTTTTATTTAATCATCTTACAATTATAGTTTCAATATAACAATTATATTTTCTTTTTTTTCGTTGGTATTCACATCCTTCGGCCGCCATCTTCATTCCTCGTATCGTTAAAAATCATATTTATATATATAAATAATATATATATATATATAATATATATATAAAATATATATAAATATATATAAAACATAAAAAATATATGAATTATATAAAAATATATATATATATAAATATATATAAATAAATATTTATAAAAATATATAAATAAATTTATATATAAATATATATAAATAAATATATATAAATATATATAAATATTTATATATACATGAATATATATGACTATGACCAAATATTTAACATTCATGTTAAAATGCAAAAAAATAAAACACATTAACGAGATGATTGAAAAATTTGGAGCCAATTTTAACATATAAATTACTAAAATTCATTTAGGTATATGAGATAATAATATAGGTTGATAAATTTGTTTGAATAGAAATTTTTATTTGTTGGTTTTTGGTAATAAATGAAAAAAATATTGACTTTTTAATTTTTTCCCAATTGAACAAGGCAGATTAAAAGGTAGATAAAACGCAAAAACTGAGTTGGGAGAACATCAGACGAAGAAACTTGAGAAGGCAAAAATTTGAATATATGAACAATTTTGAAGATCAAAAGAAAATGAAAGCAAGAAGTTTTGAAAAGTTTCATCTTTGGCTAAAATTATTGAAGAATTTCTATGATCTTCTTTATAGAATTATTATTTACATCTAGCCAATTCAACTTTAAAATGATGAAAACCCTTTTACAAATTAATTACGGTGCTTAAATTCTTATTTTTTGCTACCAAAAAATATTCATTTGAACAATTTTGAAATTATTTACAGAAATAAGGCAAAAAGATCTTACGTTACTGGCTGGAAAAGTGCCTTGGCTAATACCGAGATAAATAATGAGTTAAATAACATTAAATATTCTTCTTTGTATTCTATCAAGAATCTCTAAATATATATTAGAAGATTAAAACCAAATGTGGCAACAATATTCAAAAAAAAAACCAGAACTCTATAAATCCGCGCGAAGTTCAACGACGCAATTGAACCAACGTTTCTAACATCAGACCGAGCAATTGATTTTAATCTTTCTATTTCATAACAGTGGAAAATGTTAACCCGAGAAAGCGCATTGGGCCATTCATCTGGATGTTAGCATCAGTTATGGCGATGGAAGGCAAAAATGGTTCTCTCGGATCATTACAAGAAAACAGTTTCGTTTTTAAAGTAAGTAAAATTATGTTTTGCACACGTGTTTTTGGTGTAATTGGATAATGGATATGACAATTGAAATATCAAGGCCCAAGTTCAAATTCAGTTGATTCCATTAAATCCACTTACGAGGCTAATTAGGACAATTTGAAACCTCTTCTTCTCATATCAGCTATATATATATATATATATATATATATATATATATATATAAACCAGTTTAATTAAAAAAACATATTTACGGTCTTTCTTTTTTATTTTACTAGCAGCATATATTGGCGTTGCCCATGCTTGATTCAAAAATCGTACGACTCATACAGCAATCGCTATCACTTGACTTAAAAATATTTTGCCCTTCCTTGCCTTTAAAGGGTGCCCTTTTCCGTGCTGATGTTGCTACATGCCTTACTTCTTGCCTATCTCACACTTTGAATTTTTTCTAAGCTCTATACTAAACATTAAATCTGTTACGAAAAAAGAACTAAACAAAATGAACACAAAACGATCAGCTTTAAAAAAGGACTCGTAACTGGAAAAACCGAATGAAAAAAGAATGTTAACAACAAATACTTTTTCACACCCAACCCAGTTCTGCGGAATCAGAATCAACGTTGAGTTTAAGCAAGCGAATGAGCCAATTGGAGTAAAGTGCCATGCAGATTTAAATTTTTTCCCACTTGTGACGAATGCAGCTATCGATTTTTTTTGCATGCTAGTTAACATTCGTGTCAGTCAGCTGTTGGCTCTCACGCTGGCCAATAGAATCTTCCTGCCTATTCGTGGCAGCCAGCTATGAAGCTCTCACTCTGGCCAGTAAAATGGCCGCAAACTACATGAAAACTGCCGTGAAGCATGAAAAAATCGATTATTTCCACTATCGATGGGAGTTGGGAAATGCAATGTCAGTCTTGCTAAAAAGCTAACTTGGGCATGTGCAAATAAATTTTGGTGCAAATCCGTCGAAAATTGCGGCCGTGCATTCGTTAACACACACACACACACACACACACCACACACACACACACAGACACACACACATTTTAAAAATCCTTTTTTTAGATAGAATTATATTTTTCAAATTTTGGGATAAGATGTTTAGTATAGTCCCCGAAGTTATGAATAAACATGGAGAAGCTTTTAATATTGTTTGCTTTTTTTTTTTGTTCAAGTGTCTTTTGGCTTTCGTGGTCATTAAAGAGCCACTTAACAAAAAAATAAAAAAAAAAATAAAATAAAAATTCCTTTGTTTATATCATTCTTTTATCATTTGAAAAACTGGACATTTAAAGGGGCTATTTCATAAAAAGTTATTGACAAAAAAGTGAACGAAAAGATTTATATTTAATTAATTTATTTAAAATTATTTAATATTATTTTTTAAATATTTTAAATAATATAATATATGCAGATATTTTTTATATTTCATCAGTGATGCAATAAATTTCAAAGATATCGTCTTCTTTTTTATGAATGATATCATTTATATTTAATATGGCCTGTTTATTTTTAATTCTATAAGTAGCTTTTCATTTTTGATTATTTCCTAATATTGGAATGAAATATATATATTCTATTTTTTTTATTTATCTTAAGTTTTTTCTTATATTACATATTATATATTTGCAGATGTTCATATTGTGCTAATATATATATATATATATATGTTATATATATATATATAATTTATATATCAACATATATTTATAAAAATATATACTTGTAAACAAATGTATTTGATGTGTATATATTTAATTATATAATATATATATATATATATATATATCGTAATATATTTATAATAATATTCAACATATATAAAAATATAATATGAAAAACATTATGTATATATATATATAAAATTATAGAAAATATAAAATATATTATTAATATATATATATATATATATATATATAAATGTGTTACCAGATTTTAGACCAAAATTGTATAAAATTATAAAAATAGTTAAAAAAAAACTAACAATTAAGTTTGAAATGCCATTTAATTTTTTCGTGTATATTTTTTTCCTGAAGAATTAATGATTTTGTTTTCGAATCCGATATTTTTATTACTTCAAACATTATTTTTAGTGTGTACGCGTATCTGAGTAGACGACCTCTTAAAAAAAACTGTGTTTATAACGTCTACCGGCCTGCTAATTTGAAGAAATTTTAATAAAAAAAAATGTACCCTCCAGCTTTCCTTTATCCATAATTTTTCTAAGTATATTGTTAAAGATATATATATTTAAAACATACATATGAATAAATACATAATGAAAAATATAAAATAATTTTTTTCTTTCTATCGATTTTTGAATAAAGCTAAAACAAGTTGCTATTGACAAAAGTAGGAGAGACTAGGTGCCAGAAAACAAAATTAAAAAACAAAAATTAATAAATAAGGACTTCTTTGAAATTTCTGCATATTCAAAAAGGGTGTTTCAAAAATTTGATATCATTTCGCAATCTAATAAATGAAGTAGATCAACTTCAAATGACTTCAAATTTTAGTAGCATCTTTATGTTTTAATGTTTGTTTTAGGTTTTTATGTCTTTATTTTCAATGATTTTCTTATTTGTTTTTTTATGTTCTTTAATCTTTTAATCTTTTTCTTTCCAGGTATAAAAATGGCGTATCTCAGGCAATGCGCATATTGAACATTTTGAAATCGTTCGTTATAATCCACATGCTTTTAATTTCTCATAAATATTTGGAAGAATAAATCTTATGATCTTCAAAATTAATACTTTTTTAATTTCATTTGTTGTTAATCATGTACTTTCTGTGATATTTACATCTCACTAGGATATCAAATTTTTGAAACACCCTGTATTTTATAATTTTAATTCCTTCGTTTCCGTACTTAGTTGCGTTACGGAAGGATCATTATCTCTGACAAATAATTTTTAAGAAAGAATGATATATTAAACCATATCAATGTTTGCTAAATTCCTAAAAGAAAAATGGAATTATGGAAAATAAAGTTAGGTCAAAGTCAATCTCCTGCATTTAATGTCTGCTTCAGTGAAATGGAAAAATGTCAGTTTTTCATTTGTACCCCCTTATTTCTTTAAATAATGACCTGCATTCATAATTATGATTGTTACTGTAATATTTTATTAAAGTTGTTAAGCTCAAATATTTAACGAGGAAATGAGGAATTTTCATGGATAATTTATAGTCGCGGAACTAGCAAGGAGCATATTCAGTTATTAACTTATTAAGATTCATCAGAAAAATAAAATAGGAGAACTATGAATTTTTCACGGGCATTACGAGTTTGTATAAATATGCCTGCGTACAGAAATGTGGCCGATAAAAGAAAAGAATTTTCTACAAACTTATACACCGAGTTTATTGTGCAGTTCAAAACTTATTTTTGCAGAATATGGAGGATGCCATCCTACATCAGAGATGAGAAGGACGTCCGAAAATACAGAAGATGAAAAAGACAAAAAAAAAAAAAAAGACGCTAACATTAATAAATAAAAAAATGTAACGACAAAGAAAAAATGAAAAAAAACAGTATAGATAATGTGATTTTTTAAGGTTATAAAATAAAGACAAAGAAAGAAAAATGAAGTTATATAATAATGACAAAGAAAATAAAGGAAGAAAGAAAAAATGTAGTTATATAACAACAAGAAAGAAAAAGATAAAGAAACGGCATGGTTAATATGATAAAGACAAAGAAAGAAAGAAGAGTTATGAAAGAAAGAAAAAAGAAAGAAAACTGAATTATACAATACAGAAAAAGGAAGAAAGACAAATGGGTTTTAGCCAACAAAAGAAAATAAAGAAGAAAAGAAAAAAGTGGAGTTATATAACAACAAAAAGAAATATCCGGTAGCATGGATAATATGATGAGTAGGATCATAGGATAAAGACAAAGAAAGAAAGAAAGAAAGAAAGAAAGAAGAGTTATAAAAGAAAGAAAAAAGAAAGAAAACTGAATTATACAATAAAGAAAAAGGAAGAAAGAAAAATGGAGTTATATAATAATGACAAAGAAAAAAGAAAAATGTTATATAATAGCAAAAAAGAAAGAAAGGAAGAAAATAAAAAGAAAAGAAAGAAAAAATAGATGGTATGATGCGTAAGGTTATAGAATAAAGGCAACAATAATAGCAATAGTAATATATCAATAACAATAAACATCATTAACGAAATGAGAAAAAAAGAAGATTGCACTTTTTCATTCTTTCTCTCTATTAAAAAAAATCATTTTTGAAGCGAAATCATTGGAATCATTAATAACTTGAAAGGCTACTTTTGCTACATCAGCCGACACTTGTTTAAGCTCATTGCATATGACGCTTAGACTGATAGAATAAAAACAAAGACGTCATTAGAAATACGACCCGAGGCATCATTTCTTTCTTTCTTTCTCCCTCTCTTTCTCTTTCTCGTTTGCTTGGCGTTAGCGGATTATTAAAAATGCAATTGCTTGTTGTAAATGGTCTTCCATTTTTTTTCGCTTGATAAAAATATCCGCGGGTTATTTTAACAGTGCCGTTTGTCTCTCTGCAATTAGCATAAAAAGACAATTAAAGTTTTTTTTTTATTCTTTCTTTTATCTGTATTCAGTTCCCCTCCCCGTAAAAAAAGCTGTTTGGAAATAGCAGCGACCGTTTACCTACGATGGAAGAAAACGTAAAAGGGAGATAACTCTAAAATAACACTGCCGGAATATCTAAAGAGTTATGAACGAGATTGGTTATGCCTGGCAAGTTATTATAAATGTATTATGTATTAATATTATAAACAACTGCAAGACCTGACATGGCATGCATAAAAGAAGGCTCGTATTATTAATGTTCGTTCGTACAAGTCATTTATGAAGTCAATATTGAAGAGTGATATTAATTTTGATATGATAAAAACGGTTTAAGAAGTTGTCTTTATGTTCGCACAGATGTTTTATAATTAAAAAAAAAAAACCCCAAAAAACAAACAAACAACAAAAAAAAAAAAAAAAAAACAAAACAAAAAAAACCAGATGCAATAATCTTTTCTTCCATTTCCTTTTGCATTTTGCAAACATTGGACGAGCGAAAAGTGAAACTGTCTCTTTGCTTAAGTTTAAATATGCTTTTGTTTTCTGGACAGTAAGGAAGGAAAATTTCGTTAGAAGCAAAGAAAAGAGTACTGAACTGTTAAGTAATATCAGCCCTCTTATATGGCAGTGAATGATGGATAATCTCCTCACAGATAAAGAAGAGACTTGAAGTAACAGAAATGTAGTTCTACTGTGGGAAATTTGTTCTGGTTTTCCCACGTGAAAGGGTTGAGTTTAAAAATTGCGACAAAATTGAATAAAAACAGCAAACAACTACGCCTTGAAAGATCAGAGCGGACAAACTCTCTCTTTTAGTCGGACGAATAAAGAAAGACTCAAAACTCCTGCTTGCTGTGTAACAATTAAAGAAGAAGATGTTTATTTACATGTACAAAAAAATGGTAAAGGGATAAATACAATTACAAGAAAAAGAAAGGGAGAAGAAAATTCCTTTAACTTTAAAGGAAGAAGAAATGTTCATAAAAGAAAAAAAGGCCTTGCTCATAATATTTCTCTGAACGCCTAAAAGTTTTTTTTTAAGCGAGTAGATTGTTAAGGATTAAAACACTCACAGTTTTCTTCAGAGTTCTTGCAGAGTAGAAAATTGTCTGAAGATACAACATTCGTAGTTGAGTGAGTTTGTAGGTCGACGACAGAAGACTTGCAGGTGAAAGGAGGCAGATCTCAACTGGTATTTAGTAGTGGGTCAACGTTCTTTCTCGACAGCCCTTACTAAGTAATTCTTTCTTGAAACTGACAGCGGAGATTACTGCTTTTTTTTCTATCGCCGACCTATTGTTTCGAATTTTTTCTGTATTTATAGAGATTTCGGAGGCTCAGAAATATCGGGGACTTTTCCCTCCAAAATTGTTGTACAAATTTCCTGTCGCCTTCATTGGTTAGAATATATATTCTTAACTCTGATAAGACCCAAGTTTTTGGGAGCTGCGACAAGCTGAGAGTGTTTCCCACAGACTTTATGGCACTATGGATAGGATAATGATGGTGAAATTTCTTTTTATATTTTCCAGCTCTCTCGTTTGACAGCAAATTATCTCTGATAAGAATCAAGGCTTTGGGAGCCGGTTTTGAAAGAAAGAAAAATGGTTGGAGTGAGGATTGGAAAAATAGGCTAGAATGTGAACTTGTAAAATATTGTATTCACGGTTCTCAAATTAAATTCCAGTAAGAGACAAATATTGGGAAACGCTGTTTAAGTACATGCCAACATTATATGGAAGCTGTGTTCCATTTAATAAACTACACAAATTGGCTTATTCAAAGCTGCTTTTTTAGAATGCTATGTAGATATTTAAGCTAAGGTTGTCATTGATAGAATTTTGAAAAAAGAAAATTTCATTTTAAATAGACTGATTTTTTTTTTTTTTTTTAATCTGTGTTCATTTTGTTTTCATTTTCTTTTCAGGTGATGTCTGGGAAACAGTCAATATTATCTTACCTGAACACAAATGGATCTCCGAGTAGGTAGTTCATTGTTGAAACTGGTTCTGAAGTTGACTGGTGTTCTCTATCGCCGACCTCACAGACGGTGGTCGAATTCTCAACGCCAAATAAGCGAAGATTTTCCAAATTTATGGAGATTTGGGAGGCTAAGAAGAATTGGGGACTTTTCTCTCCAAAACTGTTATACAAATTTCCTGGCCCCTTCATTGGTCGGAAAATATATTCTTATCTCAGATCAAGGCTTTGGGAGCCAGTTTTGAAAGTAAGAAAAAAAGGTGAAGTGAACAAGTTGTGAAGTTTCCCCCAGACTTTACGGCACCATGGAAAGAATAATGGTGGTGGAATTCCTTTTTATATATTCTTATGTCTGATAAGAATCAAGACTTTGGGAGCCGGTTTTGAAAGCTAGAAAAAAGGTTGGAGTGAGGATTGGAAAAATAGTCTAGAATGTGAACTTGTAAAATATTGTATTCGTGGTTCTCAAATTAAATTCCAATACTACAGAAGCATGCTGAGAATACTATGGACCGAACAAAGACGAAGTTTTAGAGAAAAATGGAAACAAAAAAGACACTTATCAGGAAGAGACAGCTGAAATTTCCAGCGTACATAATGAGGAAAGAAGGCTTGAAAAATTTGATACTCACAGGGCATACAGAAGGCAAGAAGAAAATAACGCATAACCTACTTAGTGAGCTTGAGTAAATGGATGGCGAGACATAGTTTAGGAGAGATAACAAAAAGACAAAAGTTACTACGAGCTACAAAGGAAGGGAAATTGTGGTGAGCAATGATCGCCCACGTTATGAAGAGACACGGCACATAGAAGCAAAAGGAACATATGGTAATAAGAATCACTAATCTCTAGTAGAAGCATAAGCCTCTCATCTCAATCTCACACAGTAACCATTGAGAAATACATGCAAGTGCTTTAATACTGTAAGTTTTACATTTCTTAATCTCCTTGTAATATCGATGAATCATTAAAGCCCTCTAAACTGGTGTGTCCCAAGGTATTGTCTCTGTTTGTAAAACAGAAGCTGGGCCTCTTTTGCCGTGACCTTATCACCCGACCCTACTGATAAAGCCGAGGCATAGAATCGTCCGTGGACAGTTGGAACAAATTGGATGTCGATCGACACGCTGCATATTGGCGAACAGTTTTGTTCTTCAGCGCCTAACCGAGCTCGATTGATTTTCGATTTCCTCGCCGAGGCCATGCCCAGATCGATTATCGATTATTTAGTGCTTCGCACAGTTCTATTTTTTTTTATTCTCACCATCACTCTGTCATCTTATATTTCACGGAATGCTCAATTCACTGATTTAAATAGATAGAAACGATAGATACGACCGGACTAGGGGTGGGAGAGAGGAACTGAAATGAACAAACAGGAATCTAGATAGATACAGAGAGAGAAACACACAGAGACAAGGAGAAAGGAGAAAGACAGATATGAATACAGTGAAAATATCAAAGATTTTATATGGTCAGTAGATGGAAATATATTGTTTAATAAATAAATAAAAATTGAGCATTTCCTCAAATATGGGTATCCATTAAAATAACGTTTAAGCAATAATATAATAAAATATATATATATATATATATATATATATATATATATATATATAATTAATAAATGATCTTAGATGATTAATGTTATATTATGACATCAATCAGCTAAATGACAAATTTTATATTTCGATTACTCCTATTAATGCCCTACCTCTGATATCAAATACATTATTGCAAAAACTGCTTGCCTTAAATGTCTGTCATTTAGACTTCCAATGATAGTGGGATTTACATTATGTTTGTTATCGCTATATATATATATATATATATATATATGTATGTGTGTGTGTGTGTGAATAAAGACAAAAAGAACATTATCTTAGCCAACGTGTTTCCCTTCTCTGAGGGACTTTATCAAGGGAAATATATATCGCTATCAATATATATATATATATATATATATATATATATATTAAAACGGCTAACTCAACAAATGGAAATGTATGCAATAATGATTTGTCTCAAAGGTAGGGCATAGTGATTGTAACTCACTGTCCATCCTGAAAGTTGCACGTTCATTTGTTTTCCAAGTTCGCAAATAGCTGGAAGCCGTTAAGAAGAATTCTACAGCAGTAGCGAAACGTCAAGCGACTGCTAAGGATCGTAATACCATCAGAACATCCAAATGTGTACGAAAGGGTGCAGAACATTATCGATAATGACTCAAGAAAGTCAATTAACACCATTGCTAAGGATCTGAAGGTTTAAAGGCATTATAGTGGAAGAATAGTTCAGGAGGACATTCGACACAATTCCCGTGTCATGCAGAGAGACCAATTCATGTCGACAGGATAACTGTCAAATCCATGCTTAGCGTTTGTTGAGCAAGTTGAAACATCAATTTGCATATATATATATATATATATATATATATATATATATATATCAAGATTACATACTCTGGACATATTTAGCCAGAGTGCTATCAGCTGAAATGAAATCAGTCGTAGTGACCGGCTTCAGACGAAAGACAGCGGTGAAAAGTGTCCTAAATATTCTGTTGCTCTATCTGGCCATTCTCGCTGTAGCGATATACTGGGACTTGTATGCAGGTCACTAGCGGGACTGAAGTGTCACATATCACACAAACATAAAAACTGAATGAGGTTGTTGGATCCTCATCCGTCGAAATCGATGGGAGAGTCCATCATTATCACACACACACACACACACACACACACACACACACACACACATATATATATATATAACCTGAAGATTGCGTTCAAGCATGAAACAGACTGTCACCGTAAATATATGTATAATTTTATATTTTACTCTGCCTACATTGGTGGTGTACTAGTGTCAAGTATACAGTGAATGGAGCAGACCCAAGCGTTGGTGTGTGTGTGTGTGTGGGGGGTTGGATTTCATATCTTTCGAAAAGTCATTCATGCGAAAATGAAACAAGCAGTCTCCCCCAGTTTTGAACACGGATCGCCGATTTCAGTTTTCCAGCTGACAGTCGTTCCGCTGTTTTCCTTTTTACCGCCTCTTCCCAAAAGGTCAGTGATATAGAAAGCAGATATTTATTCTCGATACAAATATTGTGAGATATTTTCATTGTATTTAGAAAAAATAAAAAAGAAATATTTTTTTTAGTTTTTTTTAGTTCATTATTGTGTGCGTTTTTTAAGCCTCAATAAAAAGTGTATCTGCGGCAATCAATTCGTCACACTAAATACCATTTCAAAAATTGCTGTGATGACGGGATCAATTTAGCTTTGTATTAGCTAGATTCGGCTTCCAACAATCATTTGATTTTTGCGGTAGAAAAAAATGACACGCTTTTCGCACGTATGTGCCAGTAGCTCAATTGTTGCACTTTTGATTTTAGAGGTAACAACTCAAGGGCTACAGCTTGCAAGCATGACCTATACAATTAATGATCGTAAAGAATACATGCAAAGTACTGACATTCGGAACTCTGAATGGGAATTGTTCTTATTAGTTCGTGGGGAAATTTGAGAAGTGGTACACATATCTTTTAGGCATCCCGTTAGTTCAATTTGCTTTAAAAAATTTGTTTTACGGCATATCAACCACAATGGGTTATTTAATATCGACAAAATTTTTTTTGCTGTCCAATATTTTGTTTTCAAAAAAATGTATAATTGATAATACTTTTTTTAAAATGTATAGCTTTTAATATTTTTTTCAAAAATGTAAGTTTGGTAAAACATTTTTTGGCATATCAACCTCAATAGGTTATTTAATGCCAACAAGATTTTTTGCTGGTAATATTTTTTTTAAAAAAATGTATTCGCTGGTAATTTTTTTTTAAATTTATTGGAAATACTTTTTAAAAAAAAAAATTATAGCCATCTAATATTTAAAAAAAAAATAAAGTTTGGTGTGTTTTATGCATATCAACCTCAATTATTTAATATTTACAATTTTTATTGCTGGTAATATTTTTTTTTTTTAAAAAAATGTATTGCTGGTAATATTTTTTCCCCAAAAATATAAACCTGGTAATATATTTAAAAAAAAAAATATTGCTGGTAATACATTTTACAAAGTATTTCTGGCTTTAAAACCTATTTTTACACATTCATAGTATTGGGGTTAACTATTTGCCCATACCTGGGACCCTAACAGGTGCTACCACCCAGGTCAGGGTGGACCTGGGAACACCAGCAATTAAGAAGTAGTTCCACGCTCCACAAAACCTCCTGATCACAGGCCTTGGACGTAGTTTATCGTCTTACTCAGGATGCGGATGTAGTTTATCGTCATACCCAGGACGGCCATTGGTTCGTGGGGAGAATTTAGTGGGTACACGTGTCTGAGTAGGCATCACATTTTTTTTTCATGCGGGATGTCTAAAATGAAAATAGATACAGGTTCGATTCATCTTGACAGCCTCATTGGTAGACATTGATTTTACTGTTTAAATAAAAACTTAAATGTTTAAACAAACACGTGTACACACGTATAATGTTTATAGCAATAAGCGATAATCAATTAAAACATCCATTAATAAAGCAATTTATAAAGAAAGGGGATAAATTTTTTATTTATTAATTTTTATTACTTAAACCTTCTTTACAAATTGATTTGTTTACGTTAGGATACGAAACTGAAGAGTCAGAGAAAGAAATCTGTGTTTAAAAGCACTTTTCAACTATGCTTGGTCATCGAGGAACATCAGATCTAATGACGGTTTCTCCTTGGGGAACGCTGGTTCGAATCCTTATGTCTAAGGAAAACCCAGACAACCCTTGTCCAATTGAAGTAGATTTATCTGTAACCATGGAAACGTCATTTTAGCTGTGTCTTTAAAACCCAGTAATTTTAAAAGTTACTCAAAAAATTCGCTTGAGGATGAAATGGAACTAATGTCTTTAATTTAATTGAAAAATTAAATTCGTGGCTCTTTAGCTTCCATTTTTTGAAACATGGTTAGAACTGTGTGGCGGAAAAAACATATTTTAAATCAATTAATTTATAATATTAATGCTCTGTAAATTTACATTGAGCACTATTTTGTAAAATAAAAACATCTATAAGAACACTGGGATTATATATCTTACTGTTCTTTCTTTTTTTATTTAAATACACATACACACATATATATATATATACGTACATACATGTTACCATTCTGGACTATATTCAGTCTCTGTCTGTTTATCTATTTCACTTTAGTTATATCTATCTATTGCTTTCAGTTTGTTTATATTAATCTATTTCAGGCTTCTAATATGTTTTTCAGTTTCTTCAAAATCACTCAGTCTATCTATCTCTCTATCTAGCCATCTTCGAGAAATGAATTTCAAACTTGTTACCGGACGCAATGTGGGTTAAAGGGCAAATGGTTTTAAAATAAATGTAGGCTTAGGAAAATGGTTTGAATATCATTTCTGATTGGAAAAACATTACTTCATTGCGGTATGCAAATACATCCTTTAAAAAAAGTTTAGCAAAAAAAAATCCAAATTGTCATCGATTCATAAATCAAATATATAATTATAATCACCCTGGATCATTTCATATACAGCCTGCCACAAACAGAACGAATTAATATGAAACAAACAGGTTTATCGATCAACCCCTCAAAATTCCCGGTGCTCCTAAATTTTTTCCTGTCCTTTCCCGACAGTTAATTGAGAGGCTGGGGAAAATGTCTCTTATCCACGCTAGTCATCAATTGAATAGTAATAACAATTAGAAGCATTAAATTGAAAAAGTCACGTTCAATTTTAAATTATTTATAATAATCAGCCTTTAAAACTCAAATGGTGAATTACAATCTATTTTGCTTTATTTTACGTTACATTGTATTACAAGTAACATTCGGCATATAAAAGTGGTCAGCGTGATTGTTTCGCAAGTTAATTATAGCGGGTTCGTTCCTCATTGTTTAAAGATAGAATGTGGCCATGATTGGTTTGTGATGAAGTAGATCAACCAATACCTATTATATTACATTATGCATATATTTACTAACAAAGCTTTATGTCGGTTAAATGGCACCAAATCGGAAACTAGTGTGCTTGTAAGACAAACAATCTTTCCTACAACTATTAATAAACATAATAAAAAGTAAATATATAACAAATACTACTAATAAAGAGTAATTTTACGATTACAACTACTAACAGTATTAATGATTAACTGTTTACATAACAGGGAAGATTTATTAAGCAAATACAGCAAGGTTTTCATTCAAATGATTAAATATGTATACGTCAAATAATTTTCATACAAATATCATGTATATTATGTATAGAAATTCACATATTAAAATTGTTTATTTTGCGGCATATAATGGTTTTTATTGGTCATTTAATGCTGAAATTTAATTTTCTTAGCAAAAATAATTTCATTTTAAAAAATGTATTACTTTAATTTTTTTACTATAAAAATGAATTGTTGGTATTTTTACTATAAAAATGTATTTTTATACTTTCATAGTATTTTGACCCCAGTTTGGGGGTTAACTATTTGCCCATAGCTGGGACTTTAACAGGTGCTACCACCACGGGTCATGGTGGACCAGGGAACAACGGCAATTAAGAGGTGCTTCCATGCTCCTAAAAACCTCCTGATCAGAAACCTCTTGCTGCCGGATGTAGTTCATCGTCATACCCAGGACGGGGAAATAGTTTTAAGAGAGAAATGCATTGCACATAATCTTAATACGAGTTATTTCAATAACCTGTGATATCGTAAGTAGAATTTATTCAATAAATATATCCAAAGTTTCATTCTCTCTAATGATTAAATATATAGTGTTAAAGCATATATAGAAGTTAAGTGGACATATTTTGGGCTCCTTTTGCATTTTAAATTAATTTTTTGACAGTTTTTTCAATATTTAAAAATATATATCAGTAAATTTATCAATAAATACGTCCAAAAGGTAATTCACTGTAATGATTCAGAAGTCAGATGAGGATTTAAAAATCTAGTAATTCCAACAATCTTTTTTATATTAAAAAATAGTTTTTTTTTTATACAGAATGAAAATCCAAACACCGTAAATCTATTGCCATTTAATTATGAAGAATTTTACGACTTTATACGGAATCATTTTTTCTTTATAGCATTTCTACGAAACCTAATTAAAATTAGTTTCAGCATTTGAAATAATTTTCCAGAATCTTATACTTGATAAACACCTGAATTGTCTGTGGTTTATTGATGTCTACACGTTCCTTAAGACATCCACAACAAAACTAATCGGTAGGCATAAGATAAAATTTTTGTTTGGTATTTAACAATTTTTTTGAAAAATAAAACGTAATTCACTAAATGTTTGGTTAAATCCAAAATAAAATTCCAGGATTTTAGTTCTTTTTTTTTTCAGTTGTGAATTTTCCATGGCTAATTTCTCTATGTTAATCTAAATCTAATCTTAAAAGTACGCAGCTGTGGGCTTTAAAAAACATTTATTCCATTGAAAATCATTATATTTCCGCAAAACAGAAAATGTGGCTATGGCCTAAATATTGGATTAGGGAAGGACGGTCATCATCTGTCTTAATTTAGAAACTTAGCTATCTACAACCATTGACCCAATCAAACAAAACAAAATTCCTATCATCAAAACAACAATTCATACCCTTTTCTTTTTAATCCACCAAAATACCTTTTTGTCTTATTGAAAATTAAATAGTTCCCAATATGGGTTAAATATCGTCTTGGGGAAATAATAAAAACAACAAGTTAAATATTCCCCAATGATTATATACAATATGTCTTAAAATATTTAAACGTAACTAAAAATATTTATTCCACTGAACCTTTTATGTTCGCCTATAATCATTTAAAAAATATATTCTTCAGGCAATTAACGAAACAAATAGCATCACTCTTGATTATTTATAAAACTATTTTCTGAAAACAAAAAGAAAAAAAAAAGTATGACAAAAATCTAATAAATGACATTTTAAAAAATTTCAGGTGTGACTTATGGCATACCCATTTTAATTTTTTGACACAACAAATACTAAAATTATATCTTAAGAAACTATTGAAATTATTTTACTAGAAAAAATTTTATAAATCTATTGTTCTAAAACAACTAGGATTAAAAATGTTTTTTTTATTTTGCAATTTCAAAAAAGGATTTATTAAACCATTCGTTCCAAGTTTTCATTTTTCCTAATGATCGCATATATCGGGACACAGCAAATACTAAAAGCATATATAGAAATTCCTTAGAAAATATTTTACGGGAGAAATGCATTGTAAATTATTTTTAATACTGTTTATCGTGATATTAAAAGTAGGATTTATTAAACAAACACGTTCAAAGGATTTATTCAATCTAAGAAAATAATATAAATTGACATAAGCATATAAAGAAAATGCATTAGAAATTTAGCTTTACTAAAATAAAAAAATGCAAATTTACCAAATATATGTTGTTTATATAACCCATGATATCATAAATAGGCTTTATTAAGCCAGTCTGAGATTTATACAAGGCTTGTTAAAAGATTTAAGGTCTCTCTTTCCTCCCAGAAGGTTTTAGTCATCTTGTTTTTTATAAGACAGACAAAATAAAAACTACTGATTTTCGTAAAGAAAATGAAAGAAAGAAAGAAAGAAAATAAAAGTGTTTTAGGTAGCTAATTTTTCGAAATTTTGTTTGAATCCAATAAATTGAAACGCAGAAAGTCAGTCATTTTAAAAAATAATTATTTACTTAAGAAAAAAAATTGATTTTCTTTCCTTTACTTTATTTTACTGAAGGTGACCACTGTGAATTGAAAGCATGTACATGGCCTTGATTTCGGATTTTTTTTTTGCATCTGAAGCAGTCAGGATTGCGAAACGTGATTCGCAGTTTGGAAAGATGATGGATAAATTCAATCGACGTAGAATGTCTAGCTTTTTAATAAAACTCGTTTAGGAGAACAATTGATACCTGAATAAAACATTGTGCATATGTCAACAGCAATCAAAAATTCGAAATCAAGCATAAATCAAAGTTTTAGTCAAAAAAGGAATGCCATTTCAATTGCATCGTCTGCAACAGTAACTCATTTATTGAAATCGCTTCTAAAATAAACAATCGTTTTGAAGAAAATAAAAATGATAATCAAAAGACCCAGATATTATGGATAAGAATGGTGGATGTGGTAAAACATCCTAAATATTAAATAATGGTTATATTTTAAACTATTTTACTCTTCTTGATCTTTTTTTTTCATTAATACCCCCAGGACTCTATCCTTGGATCTACGTTGTTCGTAATTTCCATCAACGACATTCCTGATGTCATCGGAACTTTGTTCTTGTATCTATGTCCTTGATTTACTTCTATCTTAATGATCAAGTATTTAATCTGTTCAATAAGGTCAAATTGGAAAGATGATCTAGAATTCTGACCTTGTTAATTGGGACAAGGAATGTATTATATACCGTATCTATGAACACTAATGGGTATGTCCCAATCCTGATAAATACATTGGGCACTATTGTAATATGCTGTCTAAGTAGTCCACCACTAGCAGTGGTTTACCTACTTCACGCCGCTGGCGAGTATTGGATTTTTTTGATGTTATAAAGATTATCATTTCATTTCCAATATCCGTTTTGATTATTCCTCATTCAGTAACCCTTTCTAGATTACAACAATAATGGCATTAATTTAAACCTTTCCAAAACAGGAAATGTTTCTTTTTTTAATCGTCTAGAGAACCCTTTTTAAAAGAATCAATATGGCTAATGCTAATGTCCACAAGAGTATTTCCCTTTTTTTTCAAAGACTAACGTTTCCCGATGACATGAAATGGAATGATTATATTTTATCAATTTGGGGAGTTTGTTAGCAAAGTTGATTCCCTTTCTTGCCAGAATCTATCTGAGACATTTATAAATCTAACATTCATCCTTGCTTTGAATATTGTTGTCACATCTGATTTGGTTCTCCTGCTACATGTTTAGAGATTCTTGACAAAAGCCAAAGAAGAATCTGCAACGTTATTCGTCCTGACCTAGCATCTCGGCTTCATTCACTTTCCCGGCGCTTCTATGTGTCTTTACTAATAAATACTTTCATGGTAATTGCTTTGATGAACTTTCCTGTATGGTACCTAGACCTTATGAATGGAAGCATAGCATTAGATTGACGGCTAGGTCTCATCATTTTACAGTTGAAATGGCTAGATGTAACCAGAAGTTCTATGATAATGAGGTCATTATCGTCCGCTGGATTTGAAATTTAGCCCTGTTCAAAAAATGTTGAAAAGATTAAATCCGACAGAATGATTGGATAAAGTTTACAAGTAGAACATCTTTAATATATGTGACATGGTTGGGCACCTCGAGGCGGTGTAATAGTTAGCAAGCTTGTCTCGCTAGAACAATTACGACTGAGTAGTGAGTTCGATCCTCACTGGGTGATCCATACTTTAACAAATGTCATATCTAAGCTACGCTTGGAAAATCGCTATATATGTGACATGTTTTATTAGCTTTAGCAGAAATTTTGGACTGGAATGTTTCGTGGACATATTTCAGATTTTAAATTCTATGCTGCATTTGTTTTAATTGGTTGTGTATCTGTTGTGTGTATTTCAATTTTTAAATGCCATGTTTTGAAATTGTATGATAAATTCATTTAATTACTTAAATTCAACAGAAAAAAAAGAACACAGAATTTAAAAAAATTCACTAATTTAACGAAAGAATGACTGAGTTTTACACAACCAATCAAAATAAAATAAAACAATCATATTCCGGCTTCTTGCTTCCCAGTCAAGTTTGAACTTCAGAAATTTAAATGCAGTATGAATCGTTAATTTTCTTTCTAAATTCCTGTTCTTTTATTGTCCTTAATAGAGTTAGTGACCTCAGTAACCTTTTGCGTCTTAGTAGTTTTATTGCCTGGCTTGGGGTGAAATGATTAAAAAATTCATATCACTCTGGCTACTCTTGTCAGGTTGACCGTGTGTTGTTTTGCATTGACATGGAATCCAACAAGATGACACTTTTCGATCTTACAACTTTTTGTAGATGATTTCATGGACCACCGATTTCAGAAGATGAAGTTTCGCAGTCTCATGATACCGTCAAACATTGTTACTCATTTTCATTCATTTGTTTTGTTAATATAATAATAATAAAATCTATTTTCATGAATTAATTTAACTTTTTATATTGAGCATTTCATTTATACGAGCTGCTATCCAAAAGTTCGAAGCATCTAAAGAGCCCATGTGAGAAGTGAATGTAGCATGGACGTTTGCCGTGAAATTTTGTGAGCAGCATTTTTTCGAGTCAGTTTATCCATGCATAAGGACTAATTTCGAAGGAAATGGTTAAAACTAGGTTTTAGGGTAAGAAAATATCTTCATCGTCAAACGCCGCGAAGTTTCAACAACTTCTTGTGTGATCAAAATATATAATGCAATAAAATGTGTAAATCTGGTGTTTTAAATGTAAACAGAGAGAAAAAAAAAAACAGAATATTAAGAACATTAGCTAAAAATATTGAAATAACCAAATTAATACAAGTGAGTTAACATCAGAAAAGGAAATGTGTGTTAGATGATGAAATATCTGAAAATGGATTTTACAACACTATTTCACGTAAATATATAAATATTATCATCGTTTTAAAGATCTAAGCTGAAAACAAGATACTGTGTGTTGTTGATGTTGGCAAATGCGAAAAAGAAAAAAGAGATCACAGAACAATCAAAGAAGAAATTGAATGAATTGGAAAGAAAAGACCCCCCCACTACCCCTCAAAAAGAAACTTTGGCTTTAACAATGTCACGAAAAGAGAGATGAGAAAAACTAAAAGAAATAAAAGCAGAGTGATGATAAAGAAAATATTTGAAGAAGCTGGTATTGCGAATAAAAATAGAGATAAAAGATACCGACTATTAAAGAGCATTTGGAAAAGACAAAGGCAACCAAACCTTTAAGTAAATGTCAAAAAGACAAACATCTACGATGGGCGAAAAAAAATACATGAAAACTGGTTTCTCAAATGTAATTTTTACTGATTAAGTTTTTAGTGATTTTTTTTAATTCTTGTACGATCTCCGATGTTAAACAACGTTGAGCTTGGCCAGTACCTACATGGGTGACCGTTTGGAAATACGAGGTGCTGTAAATTTGGATATACGAGTGGTGTAATGGATAATTGCTCGGCATTTTTATATTCACTTACACGCAAATATCGTTGGGAAAGGTATGAATTCACATTTTCTCCCCCATCCAATGGGTTAATTAGTAGGACTTGTATCACTAAGTCATTATTTCCCCCAACGCAAAAATTCTTACAATCTAAAAATATTTTCTGGCTTTAAATAACCTGCAAAGGGTTGATAAACCGTAGAAAACGAATCAATAAAAAATTTAGTTTTCCAATTTAAAAAAAAAAATCAATTGTTTTAGAGTTATTTTTAGTGATTATTATATTTTTTTAAAATGTGGAGCTACATCGGATAGGCCTGTGGATAGATTGATTGATTTATGTTTTACATCTTATATATATATATATATATATATATATATATATATATATATATATATAAATATATATATATATGTATATATATATATATGCACATATATTTATATATATATATATATATATATATATATATATATATACGTATATATATATACGTTTATTTGGCCTCCAATCCCTCTTTTATACAAGTTTCGTTAAAGATGACTGATAAGGCATTTCGGTTAAGCTTTTTATTTAATTTTTGTTCTGTTGGTACAAGCATTTTTTCTACACTTGTACGAACACAAGAAAAATTAAAAAGCTCAATTGTAGTATCTTGTCAGTCATCTTTAACGAAACATATACATACATACATACATATATATGTATAAAATCTGATGTTTGATCCCTTGGTCAGATGTGGGAGAAATAGGATAGGCCGAGAAGTTTTCAACGCCCTTTCGTATCGTTTACGGATAATGAACTACGCTTCCTAACACTACCACTGTTGTCGTTATATGACAGCACAAGTTAAAGTACTCGTCACGCAAGCTGGATTCGATCCATTAATCTGACCTTGTCCTCTCAGTCTGTTTATATCTGTTCAACGGTGAAGTCGGCCGTAAAAATGTGGGTGTTCCAAAAGTGAACGTACAATGTTCAAGTGATGAAATGCATTAAGCAAACGAGGCGTTATTCCTACCGGTTTAACATCTCTTTTTTCACAATGTAATAAGCGTGAAAAGCAGTCAACCTCGACTGATCTCTTTAGAGAGTGTTATCAGTGTTTAAGTAGTTAAACATTGTGTCGTCAGTTAATGTTCACAAATCTGTAGTACATAATTGTTGTCATTTGTTGAACGAACAGAAGTAAATGAAAGAAAAATTGTGCGATAAGTCAGATTAGAACATGGCTGAAACTAGTCGTCTGAGGTAGATATAGTTTACATTTAGAATACTCAAGTTCGTTCAAGGAATAATTGAAGGAAGTGCTACGTCCACTAGAAAGTAAGTTTTTATTCTGATATTTAGAAAGAAACCTGATTAAATATTGCACATGAAGATATTTATTATTAATCAGCAAACACTTTCCGTTCAATGCAAGCCAGCATTTGATACAGTCTCGCTCTTTATTCTAACAGAAGTCCTCGATATGTGCTGACAGGTCGCATGACCTACCTGGAGTTGGACGAGAAGAAGAATAGTTGGTGGGTTTGCGTTTTTTTTTTTTTTTTTTGAGACGCCACCTAGATTGCATATGTGAAGCCTTGATAAAATAGTTTCGGAACTTGTGGAGAGTGCGGAAGGAGAAAAGTCTGAAAAAAACAAAAAAAAAAAACAAACCCAAAACGAAAATTCGCATTATGTAGAAATTATACATCTAAAAGCTTATTTCTGTTAACGCTTGTCTTAATTTCTGATCACCTTCATTTTGAATAACCCAAATCATCATTCCAGCGTCGATAGAATTCAAGAGCGTTTACGCAGGCTTGTAGGCGGTGAATTATTTTCCGCCCTACAAACCCTCTCCCACAAACGTAACGTTGTAAGCCTCTCGCTACTCTATCGCTATTTCCATAGCAAATGTTCAGACGAGCTGCATTCTCTAATTTCATCAGTTCAGACCTTTACATCCAAGTCCTGTCATGCCATGTATACAGGGTCAAATCATTTTCATTCCCTTATTCTGTTTGTAAGGAGGAAGTTCCATTCGAACAGTCACCTTTTTTTTCTCAAGAGCCGCTACTTTATGGAACAGACTCCTGAGAAGATGCTTCTCGAACCCTGCAATGTTAACCTCTTCAAAACTAAGGTTAACCGTTATCTATTTTGTACAAACCCTCGTAATCTGCACTTTTCCACATTCTATGTCTACACAGCAATCCCATTTATTATCTTTTTACCTTCCGTAGCGCCCCTTGAGCGGGTGAATATTAAAAAAAAGACTGATTGATGAAACACATCGAAATTAAGCAACGTCGTACCTGGTCAGTACCTAAAAGGGGTGACCTCTTGGGAATACCAGGTGCTGTAAACTTGGATATGCGGGTGGTGCAATGAATTTCGTGTTCCAATTCCAGTTCGGTTCATTATATACATTTACGCGCAAATACCCTTGGAAAAGGCATGAATCCACCTCTTCTCTCCCCAGTAAGACTTATCACTAAATCAGTATTATCAAAAAAAAAAAAAAAAATACTTACAATCTAAAAATATATTTTCTTGCTTTAAATAACGTGAAAAGGTTTGATAAGTTACCCACCCCCACCAAAAAAAAAAAAAGAAAAAAAAGTCGAATCAATCCATGCTCAAACGGTTTGCGTTTAATCAACAATTTTTCATCTACCACACTAAAATTTAGATTGTGCAAACATTGATCCCCCCCCCACACACACAAAAAAAAAAAAAAAACGAAAAGGGAAGAATGGTGGAGTGGTAATATCAGTAGGCATTAATGGGGAAAATTGAAGCCTTGCCTATGAATATATATTTTTTTAATGTTGTCTCTCCATTGGTGAAGCTAGAATGGGGAGAGAGACTGTCCACCCCGGAGGTATGTTTTGTGGGGGCAATATTTGGGTGTTTTAGAACAATGAAGTAGTACGCAAAATTATTTGTAGCATTTTCCTTCTCATTCAAATTTTTTCCTGAATTCTACTTTATGGTTAAGTAATCACAATGGATATTTATTTTTGAGCGTTTCACTATGAGCCGGTTATTTTTAGGGATTTTTTTCAAATTGTCCGCATTGCTAATGTAATAACATTTTATTCTAAAAATTGTTATTGACTTTTAAATAGTTTTACTTTTTTTAGGCTGCTTTAACTATTTAAAAATATCTTATTTTGTTGTTGCGTTTGTTGTCTTTGATCTGCAAGGAACATAAAATAAATGGCTGTAGTGGTTGTCCAGTTTGGAAATACAGTATAAACCGGATATAAGAGAGTTGTCGGGACCGCAGAAGAAGTCTCTTATATCGGGTTTAATCTATTTGTTTAGGTAAGTATGGGAACACTTTGGTTTGAAAATCTCTCTTATATCCGGGTCTCTTATATCCGGGTTACACTGTATTGTTTAGAGAGGCTGCAGATTCTATGACCGTTCCAAGTGACAGAAACGCCATGTACGCCGCTGCATGACCCTTCATGATATAGGGGATCATGACTGTCTCTAGATTATTTTTCTTTATATGTGAATTGCCATGATCTCTTGGGAACGAGTGATTTTTCTGTTGCCTTCTCCGTGATTTTTGACTTCAACGTTTTCCAAGTTCTAAAATGGCTGCCACCCAAATCCCGAGAACCCACTTTACCCTGGTGGAGAGAAGAAATGGATTCAGGTTTTCCTAAGGGCATTTATGTGAAAGTAATACCAACAGACGAATCCGGAATTTCTACATGCTATATCTGCAAGTATTTAAGTAACAGATTAAGCAGCAGTACGATTCGTTATCTAGCCACCCCACCACGAGGGTTGCATGTAGCACAAGGCCGAGTTTTACGTGCAGTACGATTCAAACTAATACTACACTCACATTGCCTATCTAGATATACTGGGTTCAAATTCAGTCGGTGCTAAAATAAAACTGTGTTTGTTTTAATTCTTGTCCTCTTGACAAAAATTTGCCGTGTCATTATATATTATCGGCGTTAGATCAATTACGACTGAGTAGTGAGTTCGATCCTCACTGGATGCTCCATACTTTCGGCCTTGTGCCACATCTAAGCTACGCTTAGTAAATTGCAATATATCGTCGGAGTGATGCTAAGATGGTGTAAGCGCATTCTTTTTGTGAAATGAGAGAAAAAAACACCTTAAAGATAAAAATTCAGAATAAAAATAAGTTTTTTTTAAACAAAATTGGTGCTCAACTTCACAAAAGGTCTTTGCATCAGAATATTAAAGCGATAAAAACGGATATTTTAAAACAAAAAAAAAAATTAATAACAAATAAGAGGCGAAATAACATTGCCATAAAGTGGTTACATCAAAATACAACACAATTACAAAAAAATAAGTTAAACCGATTTATCAGTTTTCTCTCATCAGAGCTCAATCGAGGACAAAAGTGTTCACAGCGATTAGAAAGGAACACCAAATCGACGTGCACATTTTTTGTCCTCGATTGAGCTCTGATGAGAGAGAGAGAGACGATAAATCGGTTTAGTTTTTTTTTTTTTTGTTAATCTCGTATTTTGATATTACTATTTTACGGTAATTTTATTTTTTTGTTACCACTTTTTTGTTATTAATTTTTCTTGTTTTAACATGTTCGTTTTTATAGATTTAATAAACTTTTGGACCCTCGCAAAAATATACCAAAACATTGCTTATGTCATGCTATAAAGATCTGTTTGCTCATTTTAAAAAAGAACATGCCAAGAAATGTAATCGTAAGAGTGAATGACGGATTTTATTTATTTAATATATCTTCCTCGCTATACCACAGTTTACATAAACCGGTAATAGATATTTAAAATAAAACTATTGCGGAAAGAATTAAATTTTTTATTTTGATTGATTGATTTTTTTTACGGTTTATCAACCTTTTGCAGATTATTTAAAACCAGAAAATATTTTTAAATTCTAATAATTTTTTTGAAGATAATGTTGTTTTTACTGATACAAGTCCTAATTAACTCCTCACTGGGGGTAGAAGAGGTGAATTCGTAAGGGTATTTGCGCGCAAGTGAATATAACGAACCCGACTGGAATTGGAACTCGGCGCTCTGACTAATCCATTACACCACCCTCACATCGAAGCTTACAGCACTTGGTATTCCTAAGCAGTCACCCATCTAGGTATTGACCAGGCTCGACGTTGTTTAACTTCGATGTTTGTATAGGAACCGTTGTTTCAACTTAATATGGCCGTAAACCCTTAGATTTGTTTAAATTCTTGGATAATAAAGAAAAATATAATAAAATAAACTCTTATTGCATTATGATTAAGTTGCGCAGTGTCAGCGAAATCTTAGCAATGTCTGAACTTTTTCGGCTCTTTTTGCTTGTGCTTATATTGTTTATAGCAATTGTTTCCAGGAAAGTGAAAATTTGACTTTATTTTGTTGAAAATCATAGTTGAATATAAAATGCATGTTCGACACTTTATTTGACATTTTTAAAATCAGTTTCACGATGTTTTAAAATGAATACCTTAAATTCAAGGGTAAAGATGAGTGCAGATGCTACACAAGCAACATATGGAATTGCAGTAAAATGGAAGCGAATCAGCCAAATTATTCCAACTTGGAATAGAAAAGACAATTGCCTGGAAGGTTATTTGCACTTAAATGAACATAGCGAATACAAATGGAATTGTAACTCGGCTCTCTGATTAAAAATTCCGAGTTATTTTTCATTATACGACCCGCACATCCAAGCATATAGTACCTGGTATCACCAAGTGATTACCCAGCTAGGTACTGACCAATCAGTCAGTTAAGTGCCATGCGTGATACACGCTTAGGCGATCAGGTATCTTTCAAGGCAGCATGTCGAGATTCCTAAACTCCTCTGTTTTTTGTTGTCTCCGGTTTTTATCTTGGCTGGGTTTGCCTTTGATTTTCCCATTCCGTCATTTATTTTACCCTGCCCATTCCATTAGCGAGTGTGCTGTTTGATACAGTGGCCTCTTTTATTATTTTGAGGAGTGACGGTTCCTATTAATATTAAGTTGTATCTTTTGGTTAATTTTTTTAGTTTGTTTTCGGTGTACATCTCCCCTCCGCCATCATTTCATGAATCATGAAATTTTTATTTATATATATTTATGGACTTTTAAATTTTTATGTCATGGGGAGTTTTGTAGGTTCCCCTGCAAGTATGTGGTATTTTGGTGCATATAGGATTGGAAGTGATGGATAAATTCTTGTGGTAAATGTGTAAATTATAAATAATGGATGAATGGTTCGCGTGTCGGATTGACTAAGACAGCTAAGAAAGACCAGCCCCTCCCTTTGGCCTTGTGCCACAATTTTGTATTTTCATACAAAATAAATACCTGTATCTTTCGAGGCAGATTTTTTTTTCCCGCAGAAGGTTGTCATTTCTTTCTGCGGTAGACCAAAGCTAAACCCGGTCTGTCCTGCTATTTTTCCATAGCTGAGAGTATTAGGGTATACAACAAGCACGTAAGTGAATTCAATGGATTTGACTGGAATTCGAATCCCGATTCCTCAATCCGAACCGTTATCCATTACTTCACCGTGACTTGATACGTACTTCGGTAATCGTACGGCAACCGGAATTTCAACGTGATATGTCCGTAAGCCTGAATTTTGAGGAAGAATGTAAATCTAATATATTTGATAAGAAAAAAAAATATATTTCTAAAAAAAAAAAAAAAAAAAAAAATTGGGGTGTTGCTACAGGTTTTAATTTAATGTCCCGGCTTTAATTCTATCGTTTTAGAGAATGCACTTTCAAATGACAAAAATTTTACCAGAAAATTAAATCCCGTATTGTTTTATTAATGACCCGTGTCTCCTTCTGCAGACAACATTAACATTAATACGTCAGCTTAAACTTTGAAACGCTCTTTAACATCAGATAAGGAAATAAACAGCTTTTTGAAAAGAAAAAACAAAGAAAAAGTTTTTATCGTTTTTTTTTCCATTAACGTTCAATTTCAAGGCTCAAGAGCCACTCAAAGTAGAGGGTTATGTGTGAGGTTGTATTAGTGCAAGAAACAGCAGTAAGTGAAATTCATAGGACTATGCAGGAAAGATAACGACTAACTCTAGACTTGAAGATAAAGATTTTTGTGATTGGGGAAAACACAAGCGAATGAACAGACACCCAATTCTAAACTGGGAGCAAGAGGACAAACCACTACTCTTGTCCAAAAGACTGGGGAGAAGTGTGACTTGGACGATAGGCGACCTATCTACTCCTATAGGGAGAGAAGAAAAAATAGTGAATAAAATTTCAGAGTTCAGGTGGATCATCAGCTTACAATGAATCTATCGATCATTATTATTAATTTAATTATCCTAAAGTTTTTATACATCATTTTTATTTTCTATTATGTAGATGTCGTTTATTCCCAGCATCATTAAAACTTCACTTGTTCTAAAAATGAATTCAACACCCCACCTTCTCTTCATGATGTTGAA
>CAHIKZ030004120.1:0-225000 GCA_903632075.3 Acanthosepion pharaonis
TAGTATACATGCATACATACACACATACACACACACATACACACACACACATATAATTAGATGTATATTAAAAATATGCTAAAATTCAAGAAACATAAGTATAAATGTTTACTAATGTACTTTTTTATTATATTTCACCTACAGAAGCAATGTAAATATACTTAGATGCTGCTGACCCGTACATGCAAAGGTAAATATATTTAAACAAACATATATGTCGTAAGTTTTGACTTGAATTAATTATACAATGATACGTATTTTTGTCACTTTACGCTTTACTATCTGCTACAGGTCGTTTCCTTCTCATATTGATATCTGACACGCATTCATACATGAGCGCTTGTATGACAATCATCTGTTCATATAAACATGTTTATGTCGTTATAAAAGTTTCAGGAAATCATTTTAATGGAAATTTCTAAAATTTTATTAACAAGTTTTCCCCTGTATCAAATAATTATTTAGGTTATTTATGGATATACACATCGAAAACAGTTTTCGTAATAAAGACCTTGACATTTCCACATTTCATAGTTTTGCTGTACATCTTCAAGACATTTTAAATTTAATTTTGCCTAAATTCTCTATTTTAGGGTCAAAAATAATTCCCAGAATGTACGTTAGTTATATTATTTTAACAAACTTATGTAATTATCACTGAGAGAAAAATTATGCAGATATCATTCTTCATACGCTCTGAACAGCTATTAACTTTGATAAAACTATTATATTTTCATATATTATAACGATCATGTTAATTCTGTTTGTGTCACTTCAACCGATGATGAGGCGTCGGTTTTATATTTGGAATATGCTGTTTATATTCTTTTGGGGCACCTGGTGTAATCTTTAGCATTCTTGTCTCGCCAGAGCGTATTACGACTGAATAGTGAGTTCAATCCTCATTAAAGTACATCATACTTTCAACTTTGTGCTGCATCTGCACTTCATAAATCTATGGTCTGTTTACGTTCTTTTATCTCGTATTGAATGAAATATGGAATTTATAAAATTATTTACTTTTATCTACAAACTTATGTTTAATCTAGACATAAAACGTTAAATTTGATATTTTACCTATGTAAAAGTAATCAATTGAGATTCAGTTGGCAATCAGTTAAGATTCTTAAATATTATTAACTGTCTTACATTCATATTGCATCACATTTAAAAGAAATCTGGAAGTTATATATGTCAAAGAAAGCAGAGATAATCTATAAAAAGAGGAAAGATCCTGATTGGAAATAGAAGTTTTGGATTTGAACATAGCGGATTGTCAATCGAGACGGCGAAGTTGTTTGCTGGGCGCGCTAGAGGATGATTGGGAGTTTTGGTAAACATCTCCACAAGAAGTTAAATTATGAAGGCGCTTTAAGAAGAAAATCCAATAAACTGACTTTAAGGAGTTTATGTGGATACGAAATAGATACCGAAAAGCTTTTCGGGGAAGGTTTTATTGAGAAAAGACAAAAGTTACTGATTCTGTTTCTTCTCGAATGTCGTTTCCAAGTTGAAAAGCAGATGTTGGCACGGATAATGTTTCCTTGCAAGTATCGTCTTTTTCATTTACAATATTTCTTTTCCAAGAAGACTTTTGTCATATTTTGATTTAATTATTTTTTTTTATTTCAGTTATTTACGCTATATATATATATATATATATATATATATATATATATATATATATATATATATATATATGGCTAGCCTCTCGTATCTGACCATACCCGTCTGAGTGGATCTTAGTTGCAGTGTCTTGGAGAGAGCGCATAATCTGGCGTAATTAAGTTTCAACAAAATTAGTACGCTCAAACCCTCAAAATTTCAGTCACAATGAGATAGATAGATAGATAGATAGATAGATAGATAGATAGATAGATACATAGATACATAGATAGATAGATAAGGGATAAACTCCTATCTGTGTTTTTGCTTATTAATCTTTGAAAATACACTGGAATTCTTACATAGTTTTAATTGATATTGTATTATAAAGAGACATTTATTTAACCATTTGTTCATGTTGTCAACAAAATTAGAAGTAAATGAAAATGTGAATTATTTATAAAATTAATAAAAATATGCAATACTCTGCGTAATACATTATTCTTATCTCAATTTTTCACTTTGGCCTTTTACCAGACTTGGCTAATTTTTTAATACTGCCGCTTGAAGACAGACACATTTACTCACCTGTTTTAATAATCATGTTATAATTAGATATTTGTTAAACTCAAACAATTTTAACACGAAGTCACGTAAATAGGAAACCCAGTAAGGAACGTACTACTTAATAGTGGCTTGCTATATTAACATTCTACTCATTGCACTACAAGTGTTATTCATTAATGTGGTTATTTTAGTTGAACATCATTTTCCATAGTTCTTGTTTGTTCATTTAAATTAGAAATTCTGCACGCAATTTCAAAAGAGCTGAATAAATCATTTTATTACAAAGTTTAAAGTGGAAATCGAAAAATTGCCAGAAATATTTGCATTCTATCAAAAAGAATAGGCTATTTGATCATAAATCTTTAAAGTCTTCGATGTATTTACATTATAATTAATATAAAACAATGACGTTTTTAAAGACAACGTGAGTATCCTTGTCCATTAGTACAAGCAGATAAATCAAGTATTTAATAATAATAACTGAAATAAATAAACACACGGAAGACACCTAAAAATTAAAAAAAAAGTTCCCACAACGTTGACTATAACGAGAAGATAGACCGTAGGCGAGGTATTCGCCACACAAACTCTCTACCCCAAATAAGGCATGTTACTACAAAAATAGGGCTTAATTTCAATTAAAGTTATAGTAAAGTATAATATAAATTGTCACAAAATATCAATTACCTTATGTAAACTGAAGTACCAAAATATTAAATAGAGCTAATCTAATAACGTGTATAACACCGCATTTAACCTGAATAACGGCGACCATAAAACCTGGTTCAAACTCTGGTGGAGTCACTGAGTGAATGTATCTATTCTGGCACGTTGTAGGGTTGTCCATCACTTAATTTTGTTTGTTATTCTTCGCTACTGGGAATTTTGTACGTTCTCCATGTAATCTAGCAAAGTCTAGGTTCAGTGAAATGACCGCTCCTAGAACATGTTCCAGGTTACGATATGAGGATATCTTTCTGGAAAAAACTGTCACCATTTTGTGAAACATGGGGAAAGGAATGGAAATGGTCTGCAACAGCATCTAAGTATGTCAAAGTCACATTCCAGTTTCAGTGTTAGCCTTTGAAAATTTCAACAGAACACGCTACAAACAATTACACAGCATAACGATAGCCTGAAACCATAGCCTTCTGAGCTGTCATATGCACATGGCGGTTCGCACAAAAGTGCTAGAAGAATTCATCTGATGCTTCTTCCACGATCCAATGGCGACGATTTGCGGCTTAACTGGGGCATAGTCATCGATGTTCAGTATTTATAGTGGCGTTCCTGTTGGTAAACTACTGAGACAAATAATGAAATGCAATATTGACATTGCATCGACTGATAGGTTGAGCGGCACTAGTTTCGAAATTGGAATTGATTCGCTAGAATTTCCCTTCTTTTTTTTTTTTTGATAATTATCACTCTTGATAGTCGCCAGCAATTTCATTCTTAAATCACATGTAGATCGCTGCATTTGTTTTGTTATTGCCACACATGCGTGTCGCGAGTGTCCCATCTATACAGCTACAACTATACTACCTTTGCCTATTAATTCACACAAACGTTATCCAGATGAGCCAATTTCTAGAAGCGAGGATGGATAAAACTATTCAATGTATTTCTATTTTTGTCACTTCAAATAATATTAACAGTTTGAAAGTATCAACTAAAAATAAAATTTAATTAGAAGCATTAAGTGAAAGTAGCAAACGTTCTAAGCAGGATTCAGAGAAAGAAGTTTAAACCAGGATATAGCAATAGCATTCAAGTTCAAATCCTAAAGATTACTAATGAGATACAAAAGAATCTGTAGAAGGAATCTAAATACCCAAACAAGAAAGTCTGCAGAATATTGCGTAAAGAAAAATATATCTGGAAATACTGGAAGCAAATTTAAGTAAACGGAATAGAATAAAATTATGTCAGGGAAGAACTGGAAGAAGAACTGACAAAAGAAGGAATGTTGAACAAGTTGAAAACAAAATTCCAAAAATAGGCAAGACTATTTGTCATGGGTTCTTACCTATAACTACAGAATGAGCTCTTCCTAATACTATGTATAATACGCCTGTCAAGAGAGAGGGACGAATCAAGCCGATCTTTTCGACTTGATGGTCGAACTCTCTGCTTTTGAGCAGAAAGGAACCCGGACGAGGTTCCGCCGAAGGGCAGAATCTCGTTCGGGGTGAATGACCTACCCTGATCTCGTTTTTACGAGTTATACGGGCATATTTTTTGGCTGAGCCTACGGGCTCAGGGAAACCCACGATAAAAATGACCTTGTGTCGCATGCAACCCTCGTGGGGGGTGGCTAGATACCGAATCAAGCCGATCTTTTCGACTTGACGGTCGAACTCTGCTTTTGAGCAAAAGGAACCCGGACGAGGTTCCGCCGAAGGGCAGAATCTCGTTCGGGGTGAATGACCTACCCTGATCTCGTTTTTACGAGTCATACGGGCATATTTTTGGCTGAGCCTACGGGCTCGGGAAACCCACGATAAAAATGACCTTGTGTCGCATGCAACCCTCGTGGGGGTGGCTAGATACCGAATCAAGCCGATCTTTTTCGACTTGACGGTCGAACTCTGCTTTTGAGCAGAAAGGAACCCGGACGAGGTTCCGCCGAAGGGCAGAATCTCGTTCGGGGTGAATGACCTACCCTGATCTCGTTTTTACGAGTCATACGGGCATATTTTTGGCTGAGCCTACGGGCTCAGGAAACCCACGATAAAAATGACCTTGTGTCGCATGCAACCCTCGTGGGGGGGTGGCTAGATACTGAATCAAGCCGATCTTTTCGACTTGACGGTCAAAACTCTCTGCTTTTTAGCGAAAACCCTGATCTCGTTTTTACGAGTTATACGGGCATATTTTTGGCTGAACGGCCCAGGAAACCCACGATAAAAAATGACCTTGTGTCGCATGCAACCCTCGTGGGGGTGGCTAGATACTGAATCAAGCCGATCTTTTCGACTTGACGGTCGAACTCTCTTTTTTGAGCAGAAAGGAACCCGGACGAGGTTCCGCCGAAGGGCAGAATCTCGTTCGGGGTGAATGACCCACCCTGATCTCGTTTTTACGAGTCATACGGGCATATTTTTGGCTGAGCCTACGGGCTCAGGAAACCCACGATAAAAATGACCTTGTGTCGCATGCAACCCTCGTGGGGGTGGCTAGATACTGAATCAAGCCGATCTTTTCGACTTGACGGTCGAACTCTCTGCTTTTGAGCAGAAAGGAACCCGGACGAGGTTCCGCCGAAGGGCAGAATCTCGTTCGGGGTGAATGACCCACCCTGATCTCGTTTTTACGAGTCATACGGGCATATTTTTGGCTGAGCCTACGGGCTCAGGAAACCCACGATAAAAATGACCTTGTGTCGCATGCAACCCTCGTGGGGGGTGGCTAGATACTGAATCAAGCCGATCTTTTCGACTTGACGGTCGAACTCTCTGCTTTTGAGCAGAAAGGAACCCGGACGAGGTTCCGCCGAAGGGCAGAATCTCGTTCGGGGTGAATGACCTACCCTGATCTCGTTTTTACGAGTCATACGGGCATATTTTTTTGGCTGAGCCTACGGGCTCAGGAAACCCACGATAAAAATGACCTTGTGTCGCATGCAACCCTCGTGGGGGTGGCTAGATACTGAATCAAGCCGATCTTTTCGACTTGACGGTCGAACTCTCTGCTTTTGAGCAGAAAGGAACCCGGACGAGGTTCCGCCGAAGGGCAGAATCTCGTTCGGGGTGAATGACCTACCCTGATCTCGTTTTTACGAGTTATACGGGCATATTTTTGGCTGAGCCTACGGGCTCAGGAAACCCACGATAAAAATGACCTTGTGTCGCATGCAACCCTCGTGGGGGGGTGGCTAGATACTGAATCAAGCCGATCTTTTCGACTTGACGGTCGAACTCTCTGCTTTTGAGCAGAAAGGAACCCGGACGAGGTTCCGCCGAAGGGCAGAATCTCGTTCGGGGTGAATGACCTACCCTGATCTCGTTTTTACGAGTTATACGGGCATATTTTTGGCTGAGCCTACGGGCTCAGGAAACCCACGATAAAAATGACCTTGTGTCGCATGCAACCCTCGTGGGGGGTGGCTAGATACTGAATCAAGCCGATCTTTTCGACTTGACGGTCGAACTCTCTGCTTTTGAGCAGAAAGGAACCCGGACGAGGTTCCGCCGAAGGGCAGAATCTCGTTCGGGGTGAATGACCTACCCTGATCTCGTTTTTACGAGTCATACGGGCATATTTTTGGCTGAGCCTACGGGCCCAGGAAACCCACGATAAAAATGACCTTGTGTCGCATGCAACCCTCGTGGGGGGTGGTTAGATACTGAATCAAGCCGATCTTTTCGACTTGACGGTCGAACTCTCTGCTTTTGAGCAGAAAGGAACCCGGACGAGGTTCCGCCGAAGGGCAGAATCTCGTTCGGGGTGAATGACCTACCCTGATCTCGTTTTTACGAGTCATACGGGCATATTTTTTGGCTGAGCCTACGGGCTCAGGAAACCCACGATAAAAATGACCTTGTGTCGCATGCAACCCCTCTCGGGGGGGTGGTTAGATACTGAATCAAGCCGATCATTTCGACTTGACGGTCGAACTCTGCTTTTGAGCAGAAAGGAACCCGGACGAGGTTCCGCCGAAGGGCAGAATCTCGTTCGGGGTGAATGACCCACCCTGATCTCGTTTTTACGAGTCATACGGGCATATTTTTGGCTGAGCCTACGGGCTCAGGAAACCCACGATAAAAATGACCTTGTGTCGCATGCAACCCTCGTGGGGGGTGGCTAGATACTGAATCGCCGAGCTTTTCGACTTGACGGTCGAACTCTCTGCTTTTGAGCAGAAAGGAACCCGGACGAGGTTCCGCCGAAGGGCAGAATCTCGTTCGGGGTGAATGACCTACCCTGATCTCGTTTTTTACGAGTCATACGGGCATATTTTTTGGCTGAGCCTACGGGCTCAGGAAACCCACGATAAAATGACCTTGTGTCGCATGCAACCCTCGTGGGGGGTGGCTAGATACCGAATCAAGCCGAGCTTTTCGACTTGACGGTCGAACTCTCTGCTTTGAGCAGAAAGGAACCCGGACGAGGTTCCGCCGAAGGGCAGAATCTCGTTCGGGGTGAATGACCAACCCTGATCTCGTTTTTACGAGTTATACGGGCATATTTTTGGCTGAGCCTACGGGCCAGGAAACCCACGATAAAAAACGACCTTGTGTCATGCAACCCCTCGGGGGGGTGGTTAGATACCGAATCAAGCCGAGCTTTTCGACTTGACGGTCGAACTCTCTGCTTTTTGAGCAGAAAAGGAACCCGGACGAGGTTCCGCCGAAGGGCAGAATCTCGTTCGGGGTGAATGACCTACCCTGATCTCGTTTTTACGAGTCATACGGGCATATTTTTTGGCTGAGCCTACGGGCCCAGGAAACCCACGATAAAAATGACCTTGTGTCGCATGCAACCCTCGTGGGGGGTGGCTAGATACTGAATCAAGCCGAGCTTTTCGACTTGACGGTCGAACTCTGCTTTGAGCAGAAAGGAACCCGGACGAGGTTCCGCCGAAGGGCAGAATCTCGTTCGGGGAGAATGACCCACCCTGATCTCGTTTTTACGAGTCATACGGGCATATTTTTTTGGCTGAGCCTACGGGCTCAGGAAACCCACGATAAAAATGACCTTGTGTCGCATGCAACCCTCGTGGGGGTGGCTAGATACTGAATCAAGCCGATCATTTCGACTTGACGGTCGAACTCTCTGCTTTTCAGCAGAAAGGAACACGGACGAGTTTCCGCCGAAGGGCAGAATCTCGTTCGGGGTAAATGACCTACCCGATCTCGTTTTTTACGAGTCATACGGGCATATTTTTGGCTGAGCCTACGGGCTCAGGAAACCCACGATAAAAATGACCTTGTGTCGCATGCAACCCTCGTGGGGGGTGGCTAGATACTGAATCAAGCCGAGCTTTTCGACTTGACGGTCGAACTCTGCTTTTGAGCAGAAAGGAACCCGGACGAGGTTCCGCCGAAGGGCAGAATCTCGTTCGGGGTGAATGACCTACCCGATCTCGTTTTTACGAGTCATACGGGGCATATTTTTTGGCTGAGCCTACGGGCTCAGGGAAACCCACGATAAAAAAATGACCTTGTGTCGCATGCAACCCTCGTGGGGGGGGTGGCTAGATACTGAATCGCCGAGCTTCTCGATTGACGGTCGAACTTTCTGCTTTTGAGCAGAAAGGAACCCGGACGAGGTTCCGCCGAAGGGCAGAAACTCGTTCGGGGTAAATGACCTACCCAGGATCTCGTTTTTACGAGTCATACGGGCATATTTTTTGGCTGAGCCTACGGGCTCAGGAAACCCACGATAAAAATGACCTTGTGTCGCATGCAACCCTCGTGGGGGTGGTTAGATACTGATTCAAGCCGAGCTTCTCGACTTGACGGTCGAACTTTCTGCTTTTGAGCAGAAAGGAACCCGGACGAGGTTCCGCCGAAGGGCAGAATCTCGTTCGGGGTGAATGACCCACCCTGATCTCGTTTTACGAGTCATACGGGCATATTTTTTTGGCTGAGCCTACGGGCCCAGGAAACCCACGATAAAAACGACCTTGTGTCATATGCAACCCTGGTGGGGGGGTGGCTAGATACCGAATCAAGCCGAGCTTTTCGACTTGACGGTCTAACTCTCTGCTCTTGAGCAGAAAGGAACCCGGACGAGGTTCCGCCGAAGGGCAGAATCTCGTTCGGGGTGAATGACCTACCCTGATCTCGTTTTTACGAGTCATACGGGCATATTTTTTTTGAGCCTACGGGCTCAGGAAACCCACGATAAAAAATGACCTTGTGTCGCATGCAACCCTCGTGGGGGTGGCTAGATACCGAAAAGCCGATCATTTCGACTTGACGGTCGAACTCTCTGCTTTTGAGCAGAAAGGAACCCGGACGAGGTTCCGCCGAAGGGCAGAATCTCGTTCGGGGTGAATGACCTAACCTGATCTCGTTTTTACGAGTTATACGGGCATATTTTTTGGCTGAGCCTACGGGCCCAGGAAACCCACGATAAAAATGACCTTGTGTCGCATGCAACCCTCGTGGGGGTGGCTAGATACCGAATCAAGCCGAGCTTTTCGACTTGACGGTCGAACTCTCTGCTTTTGAGCAGAAAGGAACCCGGACGAGGTTCCGCCGAAGGGCAGAATCTCGTTCGGGGTGAATGACCTACCCTGATCTCGTTTTTACGAGTCATACGGGCATATTTTTTTGGCTGAGCCTACGGGCTCAGGAAACCCACGATAAAACGACCTTGTGTCGCATGCAACCCTCGTGGGGGGGTGGCTAGATACCGAATCAAGTCGAGCTTTTCGACTTGACGGTCGAACTCTCTGCTTTGAGCAGAAAGGAACCCGGACGAGGTTCCGCCGAAGGGCAGAATCTCGTTCGGGGTAAATGACCTACCCTGATCTCGTTTTTACGAGTCATACGGGCATATTTTTGGCTGAGCCTACGGGCCCAGGAAACCCACGATAAAAATGACCTTGTGTCGCATGCAACCCTCGTGGGTGGGGGGGTGGCTAGATACTGAATCAAGCCGAGCTTCTCGATTGACGGTCGAACTCTTCTTTTGAGCAGAAAGGAACCCGGACGAGGTTCCGCCGAAGGGCAGAAACTCGTTCGGGGTGAATGACCTACCTGATCTCGTTTTTTACGAGTCATAAGGGCATATTTTTGGCTGAGCCTACGGGCTCAGGAAACCCACGATAAAATGACCTTGTGTCGCATGCAACCCTCGTGGGGGTGGCTAGATACTGAATCAAGCCGATCTTTTCGACTTGACGGTCGAACTCTCTGCTTTTCAGCAGAAAGGAACACGGACGAGTTTCCGCCGAAGGGCAGAATCTCGTTCGGGGTAAATGACCAACCCGATCTCGTTTTTACGAGTCATACGGGCATATTTTTTGGCTGAGCCTACGGGCTCAGGAAACCCACGATAAAAAAATGACCTTGTGTCGCATGCAACCCTCGTGGGGGGTGGCTAGATACTGATTCAAGCCGAGCTTCTCGACTTGACGGTCGAACTTTCTGCTTTTGAGCAGAAGGAACCCGGACGAGGTTCCGCCGAAGGGCAGAATCTCGTTCGGGGTGAATGACCTACCCGATCTCGTTTTTTACGAGTCATACGGGCATATTTTTGGCTGAGCCTACGGGCTCAGGAAACCCACGATAAAAAATGACCTTTGTGTCACATGCAACCCTCGTGGGTGGGGGTGGCTAGATACTGATTCAAGCCGAGCTTCTCGATTGACGGTCGAACTTTCTGCTTTTGAGCAGAAAGGAACCCGGACGAGGTTCCGCCGAAGGGCAGAAACTCGTTCGGGGTAAATGACCTACCCGATCTCGTTTTTACGAGTCATACGGGCATATTTTTTGGCTGAGCCTACGGGCTCAGGAAACCCACGATAAAAAATGACCTTGTGTCGCATGCAACCCTCGTGGGGGGTGGCTAGATACTGATTCAAGCCGAGCTTCTCAACTTGACGGTCGAACTTTCTGCCTCTGAGCAGAGGAACCCGGACGAGAGCTTCCGCCGAAGGGCAGAATCTCGTTCGGGGAAAATGACCAACCCGATCTCGTTTTTACGAGTCATACGGGCATATTTTTGGCTGAGCCTACGGGCTCAGGAAACCCACGATAAAAATGACCTTGTGTCGCATGCAACCCTCGTGGGGGGGTGGCTAGATACTGATTCAAGCCGAGCTTCTCAACTTGACGGTCCAACTTTCTGCCTCTGAGCAGAAAGGAACCCGGACGAGGTTCCGCCGAAGGGCAGAATCTCGTTCGGGGTGAATGACCTACCCGATCTCGTTTTTACGAGTCATACGGGCATATTTTTGGCTGAGCCTACGGGCTCAGGAAACCCACGATAAAACTCGATCTTGTGTCACATGCAACCCTCGTGGTGGGGTGGCTAGATACTGATTCAAGCCGAGCTTCTCGACTTGACGGTCGAACTCTCTGCTTTTGAGCAGAAAGGAACCCGGACGAGGTTCCGCCGAAGGGCAGAATCTCGTTCGGGGTGAATGACCACCCTATCTCGTTTTACGAGTTATACGGGCATTTTTGGCTGAGCCTACGGGCTCCAGGAAACCCACGAAAAAATGACCTTGTGTCGCATGCAACCCTCGTGGGGGTGGCTAGATACTGATTCAAGCCGAGCTTCTCGACTTGACGGTCGAACTTTCTGCCTCTGAGCAGAAGGGAACCCGGACGAGCTTCCGCCGAAGGGCAGAATCTCGTTCGGGGTAAATGACCTACCCGATCTCGTTTTTTACGAGTCATACGGGCATATTTTTGGCTGAGCCTACGGGCTCAGGAAACCCACGATAAAAATGACCTTGTGTCGCATGTAACCCTCGTGGGGGGTGGGGTGGCTAGATACTGATTCAAGCCGAGCTTCTCGACTTGACGGTCGAACTTTCTGCCTCTGAGCAGAAAGGAACCCGGACGAGGTTCCGCCGAAGGGCAGAATCTCGTTCGGGGTAAATGACCTACCCGATCTCGTTTTTTACGAGTCATACGGGCATATTTTTGGCTGAGCCTACGGGCTCAGGAAACCCACGATAAAAATGACATTGTGTCGCATGCAACCCTCGTGGGGGGGGTGGCTAGATACTGATTCAAGCCGAGCTTCTCGACTTGACGGTCGAACTTTCTGCCTCTGAGCAGAAAGGAACCCGGACGAGGTTCTGCTGAAGGGCAGAATCTCGTTCGGGGTAAATGACCTACCCGATCTCGTTTTTACGAGTCATAAGGGCATATTTTTGGCTGAGCCTACGGGCTCAGGAAACCCACGATAAAAATGACCTTGTGTCGCATGCAACCCTCGTGGGGGTTGTGATTCGCGATCAACTTGACGGTCCCTCTGCCTCTTAGTAGAGAGGGGGAGGTCCGCCGAAGGGCAGAATCTCGTTCGGGAAAATGACCAACCCGATTCGTTTATACGAGTTCTACGGGATTTTTGGCTGAGCCCGGGCTCAGGAAACCACGATAAAAAACGACGGTCACATGCAACCCTCGTGGGGGGTGCTAGATACTGATTTAGTCGACTTGACGGTCGAACCCTCTGAGACGAGGAACCCGGACGAGTTTCCGCCGAAGGGCAGAATCTCGTTCGGGGTAAATGACCAACCCGATCTCGTTTTTACGAGTTCTACGGGATATTTTTGGCTGAGCCTACGGGCTCAGGAAACCTACGATAAAAACGACCTTGTGTCGCATGCAACCCTCGTGGGGGGGGCTAGATACTGATTTAAGCCGACCTTCTCGACTTGACGGTCGAACTTTCTGCTTTTTTGAGCAGAAAAGGAACCCGGACGAGGTTCCGCCGAAGGGCAGAATCTCGTTCGGGGTGAATGACCTACCCTATCTCGTTTTTACGAGTTATACGGGCATTTTTTTGAGCCTACGGCTCAGGAAACCCACGATAAAAATGACCTTGTGTCGCATGCAACCCTCGTGGGGGGTGGCTAGATTGATTCAAACCGAGCTTCGACTTGACGGTCGAACTCCCCCTCTGAGCAGAAAGGAACCCGGACGAGGTTCCGCTGAAGGGCAGAATCTCGTTCGGGGTGAAAAATGATCCGTTTTACGAGTTGTCGGGCATTTTTGGCTGTTTACGGGGGAAACCCACGATAAAAATGACCTTGTGTCGATGCAACCCCGTGGGGGGGTATAGATACTGATTCGCCGAGCTTCGACTTGACGGTCGAACTTTCTGCCTTTCAGCAGAAAGGAACCCGGACGAGGTTCCGCCGAAGGGCAGAATCTCGTTCGGGGTGAATGACCTACCCTGATCTCGTTTTTACGAGTCATACGGGCATTTTTTTTGGCTGAGCCTACGGGCTCAGGAAACCCACGATAAAAAAACGACCTTGTGTCACATGCAACCCTCTCGGGGGGGGCTAGATACCGATTCAAGCCGAGCTTCTCGACTTGACGGTCGAAATCTCTGCTTTTGAGCAGAAAAGGAACCCGGACGAGGTTCCGCCGAAGGGCAGAATCTCGTTCGAGGTAAATGACCCACCCGATCTCGTTTTTTACGAGTCATACGGGCATATTTTTGGCTGAGCCTACGGGCTCAGGAAACCCACGATAAAAAAATGACCTTGTGTCGCATGCAACCCTCGTGGGGGTGGCTAGATACTGATTCAAGCCGAGCTTTCGACTTGACGGTCCAACTTTTGCCTCTGAGCAGAAGGGAACCCGGACGAGGTTCCGCCGAAGGGCAGAATCTCGTTCGGGGTGAATGACCTACCTGATCTCGTTTTTACGAGTCATACGGGCATATTTTTGGCTGAGCCTACGGGCTCAGGAAACCCACGATGAAAAAACTCGATCTTGTGTCACATGCAACCCCTCGTGGTGGGGTGGCTAGATACCGATTCAAGCCGAGCTTCTCGACTTGACGGTCGAACTCTCTGCCTCTGATCAGAAAGGAACTCGGACGAGGTTCCGCCGAAGGGCAGAATCTCGTTCGGGGAAAATGACCTACCTGATCTCGTTTTTGCGAGTTATACGGGCAGTTTTTTTGGCTGAGCCTACGGGCTCAGGGAAACCCACGATAAAATGACCTTGTGTCGCATGCAACCCTCGTGGGGGTGGCTAGATACTGATTCAAGCCGAACTTCGACTTGACGGTCGAACTTTCTGCCTCTGAGCAGAAAGGAACCCGGACGAGGTTCCGCCGAAGGGCAGAATCTCGTTCGGGGTGAATGACCTACCCGATCTCGTTTTTACGAGTTATACGGGCATATTTTTGGCTGAGCCTACGGGCTCAGGAAACCCACGATAAAAAATGACCTTGTGTCGCATGCAACCCTCGTGGGGGTGGCTAGATACTGATTCAAGCCGAGCTTCTCGACTTGACGGTCCAACTTTCTGCCTCTGAGCAGAAAGGAACCCGGACGAGGTTCCGCCGAAGGGCAGAATCTCTTTCGGGGTAAAATGACCTACCCGATCTCATTTTTTTACGAGTCATACGGGCATATTTTTGGCTGAGCCTACGGGCTCAGGAAACCCACGATAAAAATGACCTTGTGTCGCATGCAACCCTCGTGGGGGATGGCTAGATACTGATTCGCCGAGCTTCTCGGCTTGACGGTCGAACTTTCTGCCTCTGGGCAGAAAGGAACTCGGACGAGGTTCCGCCGAAGGGCAGAATCTCGTTCGGGGAAAATGACCTACCCGATCTCGTTTTTGCGAGTTATACGGGCATTTTTTGGCTGAGCCTACGGGCTCAGGAAACCCACGATAAAAAATGACCTTGTGTCACATGCAATCCTCGTGGGGGGTGGCTAGATACTGATTCAAGCCGAGCTTCTCGACTTGACGGTCGAACTCTGCTTTTGAGCAGAAAGGAACCCGGACGAGGTTCCGCCGAAGGGCAGAATCTCGTTCTGGGTGAATGACCTACCCGATCTCGTTTTTACGAGTTATACGGGCATATTTTTGGCTGAGCCTACGGGCTCAGGAAACCCACGATAAAAATGACCTTGTGTCGCATGCAACCCCTCGTGGGGGGCTAGATACTGATTCAAGCCGAGCTTCGACTTGACGGTCGAACTCTCTGCCTCTGAGCAGAAAGGAACCCGGACGAGGTTCCGCCGAAGGGCAGAATCTCGTTCGGGGTGAATGACCTACCCGATCTCGTTTTTACGAGTTATACGGGCATATATTTTTGGCTGAGCCTACGGGCTCAGGAAACCCACGATAAAAATGACATTGTGTCGCATGCAACCCTCGTGGGGGGTGGCTAGATACTGATTCAAGCCGAGCTTTCGACTTGACGGTTGAACTCTCTGCTTTTGAGCAGAAAGGAACCCGGACGAGCTTCCGCCGAAAGGCAGAATCTCGTTCGGGGAGAAATGACCAACCCGATCTCGTTTATACTGGTTATACGGGCATTTTTTGGCTGAGCCTACGGGCTCGGTAAACCCACGATAAACTCGGCCTTGTGCTACATGCAACCCTCGTGGGGGGGGGGCTAGATACTGATTCAAGCCGAGCTTCTCGACTTGACGGTCGAACTTTCTGCTTTTGAGCAGAAAGGAACCCGGACAAGGTTCCGCCGAAGGGCAGAATCTCGTTCGGGTTGAATGACCAACCCGATCTCGTTTTTACGAGTTATACGGGCATTTTTTGGCTGAGCCTACGGGCTCAGGAAACCCACGATAAAAACGACCTTGTGTCACATGCAACCCTCGTGGGGGGTGGCTAGATACCGATTCAAGCCGAGCTTCTCGACTTGACGGTCGAACTCTCTGCTTCTGAGCAGAAAGGGAACCCGGACGAGGTTCCGCCGAAGGGCAGAATCTCGTTCGGGGTGAATGACCTGCCTGATCTCGTTTTTTACGAGTTATACGGGCATTTGTTTGCTGAGCCTACGGGCTCAGGAAACCCACGATAAAAACGACCTTGTGTCACATGCAACCCTCGTGGGGGGGTGGCTAGATACCGATTCAAGCCGAGCTTCTCGACTTGACGGTCGAACTTTCTGCTTTTGAGCAGAAAGGAACCCGGACGAGGTTCCGCCGAAGGGCAGAATCTCGTTCGGCGTGAATGACCTACCCGATCTCGTTTTTTACGAGTTCTACGGGCATTTTTTTAGCTGAGCCTACGGGCTCAGGAAACCCACGATAAAAACGACCTTGTGTCACATGCAACCCTCGTGTGGGGGTGGCTAGATACCGATTCAAGCCGAGCTTCGACTTGACGGTCGAACTTTCTGCTTTTTGAGCAGAAAGGAACCCGGACGAGGTTCCGCCGAAGGGCAGAATCTCGTTCGGGGTGAATGACCTACCCGATCTCGTTTATACGGGTTATACGGGCATTTTTTGGCTGAGCCTACGGGCTCGGGAAACCCACGATAAACTCGGCCTTGTGCCACATGCAACCCTCGTGGGGGGGGGGGGCTAGATACCGATTCAAGCCGAGCTTCTCGACTTGACGGTCGAACTCTCTGCCTCTGAGCAGAGAGGAACCCAGATAAGGCTCCGCCGAAGCTCGTTCGGGGAGGTTGACCAACCCGATCCCGTTTATACAGGTTCTACAGGCATTTTTTGGCCGAGCCTACGGGCTCGGGAAACCCACGTTAAATTCGGCCTTGTGCCACATGCAACCCTCTTTGGTGGTGGCTAGATACCGATTCAAGCCACATCTTTCCGTCGTGGGTGGCGGGTGGCAAGTAAATATCGAATCGAGTTGAGCCGATAGTAGTTCACTCCAAACACCTTCCACATCTTGTATTATTATTTCGTGTAATATACCTTCGTTATTTCTACTCTTGTGTTCATGTTGTTCTTCCTTGGTCCTAACCTGGCCTATAACACTATTTTATGATATAAAAGAAGTCAGTTGCAGATGTATAGGCGTGATTGCCCATAGGTCATTAGACAACAAAGAATGTCTTTATTAGTATAATCTCAAAACAAGTGTATTAAAATTAATTATATTAAATGTAAGTTTGACAAGAATTGAATAATAAGTAACTGCAGAGTGGATATAAAAACAAAACCTACAATGTTATAAAATATTCTGCAACGGGTTGGCTCACTAAGAGTTTAAAATATCAACTTTTGGAGTAGTGGTAATGAAAAAATCAAGATGAAATGAAGGAATAGCAGGAGAAAAAGGAAAATTCAATATCAGAAGCATAATCTAATAAATAAATAGAATGTCTCTATAGCAATATACTCGGATCCCTTTCTAAGTAGGTAAAGAGAATAGATGAGATATTTAACGAAAGAATATGTTTTAGAGAATAAAAAGATAAAATCCTTTGAGTTTTTCTTATTCAAATGGATCAGGTTGGAAGATCAAATCTTGTCATCATGAGTACGAATACACTTAGAAGGAAGTATTACTGAAATAACAATATGGAAAAGAGCAGAAATATTGAGCAGGCATGACACATGATATTCCTGGAAAGTCACAAATTAATACCATTGACCATTTAGTCAGATTTGAGGAAGTAGATCAGGCTCCCTCTATTTTAATACGAAATACAATACTTGGGTACTACGTCATTTCAAACTGTTAAACCGAATACAAAGAGAAATTATATTTTTACTAAATGACATAGTATTAGAATATAAATATTTAACTATTAGCTTTATTATTCATTTTAATCTTGCTTCCAAATATACAGCTTCAAGTAAGTGAAGAATCTAGAATCAGAATTAAAAGTTTTTATTCCATTTTTCCCATCAGCATAGCATTGCAACATGGGTATTTCTTTCGATGTACACGATAAATGTCGATACGTATTTCAGGTCCCCCTAAACCGTAAGCAATATAGCAATGCAAACAACGTAAGTACAATGCGTAAAGCTCATTGAACAATTAACAACGGCTAGAAGAATAATCAAATAATAATTCTCATCATAGAATTATCGACGGTCAAGTAACACGTTATATCAACCAAGTATCAGAACAAAAACTAGCATTCCATTTTCACTTCATTTCTTCATTACATTGACATGATAAGCATGAGAGACAGGAAAGAAGTAACACGCTGCAAGGTAATACTAAACTATTTAAAATATACAGAAACAAGTAAAATTTTACAGTGAATTAAGAGAAAGGACTCAACCGTTTGATGAAGCAACAAAACACTAAAATGATTAGCTATAACTGTTAATTATTGCTGAAAATAATAGAAACCAACCCCAAAACTATTCGCTGGTTGTGCCGAATCGTTTTTACAACTCTTCAATCATTGCCTTCTTCCGCAATTTAATCTGCATTTCGAGTTTTTTTTGTTTTTTTTTGTTTTTTTTTTTTTTTTTTTCATCACGTAGAAATTGAGGTCATCTCTCTACATTAGTTGGTTAACTTTTTGTATAGAATCTGCTTTTACAGTTTTTCAAGATTATACTCAGTGGTATAGGTATATCGTCTATAATGGAGACAGGTAATCGGCCTGATTATTATTTATGATCGCGATGGAATTATTGCTTTAAAAAGGATATTAGATATGGGTGACTGTTAAGTAACACAAACTAATTTCTAACTTCCAAAATTAAGCATTCTTCCTCGAAGCTTAAAAGAAGTCTTAATTCTTTAAAATTCAGTTCTTCTATCTTCTGTGAGCCAAAGATCACGGATCTAATATCGTTATTATCTTTTAATACTAATACAGTCGGTTTTTTTTCTATTTCTTTCTTTGATTTTCATTTTTTTATAATAATTATATTTCCATCTCCTTCATTTTTTTCAACTGCTTTGACATTTGGAAATTTCATATTATTGTCCTAATTTATATCATGTCTCAACAACTGAGAAAGAGGCATTCTTCTGTCTTTTATCGATTGATTATCGGACGGATTATTTCCATAGACGCAATTGCGCACTCGGCTATAAATAGAAGCAAAATTATTTTCTTCTCTTCTAGTGAAGTATTCACTGAAATATTTCCCTTTCTTCATTAAATTCCTCTTTCAACGTTTTCATATTTCTTCATTTGTTAATCTTTCTCTTTACTTTTTCACTTTCCAACATAAATTACGCCAAAAATTCATTTGAGTTTTTCTCGATAATTCCATATACCTTACTTTTCGTAGTAATTATATATCCTTATAATGAATGCTCAATGTTTTTCTGAATTCAACTCTTCATCTTACAGAGAACAGTGGGATTTGATAGCAAATTAAAAATGAACTGAAAAGTAGGAAAAACAATTGTTAATTACGCACACACACAAAGAAGCACAAATATATATCAGTGTTCGTGTGTGAGAGAGATAGAATGTATACGCCGAATGTGGGTGTATGAGTGTGACCTAAAATCATGTTGACATTTTCACATTACCTTCTTTTATAGAAATAAATTGCTTCATTCGTTTCTATTTAAAAAAAACAATATATTTGACATCAATACATTTAAACCGTTTATCAATGAAGTATTTCGGAAAAATTAATAAAAATGTCTGTTAATGTTTGGAAATTGGACAGAAGATATGTGAGGCATAATGGAAAAAAGCAATGTGGATGCTATCCTAATGCATCATACCAAGAAAATATCAATCATTTCATTCACTTTTCTCAAACGTATTTTCTAATTTGAAAATAAGTGTTAACCAGCCTTAGGAGTTGCCGAAAAAATAATGAAAATCATTATTAAAATATGTTATTAAGTGCTACAACCTGAAACTCTAGTCTCTTTTTAAAGTACGCGCCTTTGGACACAATGTGCTACTACGATCGTTTTTTTTCCCCTCCTGGAAACATTTTTGGAACCTTTCAGTGTGAAATTTGTCAAAGAGCTACGGAGTTTTTGTTTTCGTTTTTCTATTGAAGTGGGAAAACCATTTCGCTTTCAGATCATGTTTCATACAAGAGAACAAAAAGGGAAATAGAGCAAGCTCGAGCAAACATGGTTGATGAAATTACCTGCAATGTTTTTTAGGGCCCGAAACGATCAAAGCTGCGTATGAGGTGGTCGTTTTGTGGTGAAATAACCGCGATATTCGTGGTCTTCTACTCTCCACACTCTCAAGCAATCTTCTGAATAACCCAAATAAAAGCTGCTGATTCACTATTTACCCAAGTGAAAAAAAATCCTTCTACACGAACCTATTCACATCAAAGAAATAAATCACCAGGATTAGAAGATGGGATTGAATGAAGCTTACCCATATATGTCATTGCAAACATTGTAAACATGGCGTTTCTTGTTTGGATCGAAATCGTAGAACTATCATTCATTCTCACTTACTAATTTTAAAAGAAAATGTGGTTCGTTTTCGAAATTCTTCACTTAAATCGTGGCACATATTCAAAGGATTGAATGATTTTCTCCTCGGTGAGCAAACGAGAATATTTTTCATCAATGGTCCAACAACAATCTACGTTGATTGTGTAATGAACATTTTAAAGATTTTTAACATTTATTGAAGTTCGGCAAGATTTTGATTAGACTTTCAAGTGAAATTTTACTCACTTCATTCTTAAGATATTCTCGAAGAATTACGACATTTTCAGAAACAGTAACAGTTTTCTCAAAAAGCAACTCATTCATATTATCTTATCAACCAATGTAATACTTACAAACACCAGAAAAAGTAAGAGAAAATATTTCAGTCAATCCAGAAGCACTCTACTTAGTACACTGTCTCAAAATAGCACCAAATCTCTGTATAGTGTGGGGAGGGAGAAAGAATTACAGCAATAAGGAACTGGAATAGTTCGATATGTGTAATATTTTTGTTGGTTCCAGTCTGCAATAAAAATGTCTGCAAAATACTTCCCACTCCCCCAATTTATAGTCAAAACACACAAAATAATAAAATAAAATGGCAATAAAAGCTTCTTGTTTTCCAGCATGTTGAAAATCCTCTTTTGTACTTCCAGTTTGAAGAACTAGAACGAACCGTTTAATCTTTCGAATTATTAATCTATTAATCTTCTAACTCTTTTTGCCAACGTACAAGAGGCTTTAATCAATACCGAATTGGTTAAGGTATTTTTCAGACAAGCAATATGGCTTTCGCTTCTTTAAGTCAACGGCCGATGTGTTAACAGTTATTGTTATTATTAGATAAGAATGGTGAAGCACGGCCTGTTACTTTAGATATCTCTAAGTTTGACAGATTTGATATGCTGGCCTTTTCTATGAGCTGAAGAGTTATGGTTTTTCCGGCTGAATTTTTTTTATTTGATGCAATTTTTCTCGTTAAATCTCGAAATGAAGGTTGTCATAAACGACTATTCTTATAGATCTTTCTATATTAATGTCGTCCCCACACCCGCCACGAACCTAGTTTTATCCTAATTTTTACCAGTGACCTTCCTGATGCCAACAGTTTCCTACTCGGCATCTATACAGAATACATAACTATTTACTCCTGCCTTGGACAGTTAATATAAAAAACTGACCTCCAGTCTGCTGTCACCTGGGACAAAGAAATGTTCTTTTTTAATCGTCTTAGAGAACAACTTTTACCTTTCATAAACATGTCTGATGCTAACCTCTAGGCGAGTAACTCATTGCGTCTTCTCGTGCTAACGTTTTCCACCGATATGAATTAGAATTATTATATCGTGTCAATTGCTAAGTTTGCTGCTAAGAAAGTTGATTTGTGTCGTGCTAGACAATTATTCTTGCCAGCATCTATGTTATACATTTATAAGTCTACCATTGGTCTAGGCATTGAATATTATTGGTACATCTGTTCTAGTGGTGCATCTATTTATCTAAAGATTCTTGAAAAAATCCAAAAAATCTACAATTTGATCGATCCTGACATGGCATCTAGACTTCTGTCAATTTCCTACTGCCGCATCATAGCTTAACTGTTCCTTTCCTAAAAATATTTTCATGGGGTTTGTACTAGTGAGCTTTCCTATAGGCGGCTCGACTTCATGAATTTAAGCATAGTACCAGATTCATAGCTAAGTCTCAAAATTTCATTGTTAAAATTTCTAAGTGTAACCGTAATTTCTATTCTAATAATTGCTTCTTTCGCCTGTGGGACACTCTTCTGGCTTTTTGCTTTCCTGTCTGTTACGAACTTCAAAATGTAAATGAAATGTTAATGGCTTTTTTTGTCTTTTTACCCTGTTATTTTATTGTCCTTTCTACACAATAACGTTTCCTCGGTTTCTTTCAACTCTTTGCGTCTTAGTGGCTTTATCCTCTAGCATGAATTAAAGGATTAAAATAAATAATAAACGATATGTTAAATGAGAAAGGCAGAAAATATACTGATAGCGTTTTTACAAGTTTTTTTCTGGAATTATTATTTAATGCAAATGTTTTTTAACGACAATGGATATATTAAAAAATATTAATTCTGCAAATATCAATTATTTACCGCATAATGCCAGATAATCGCCCTGTAAATATTGGAAGGATGTTAATAGTGCTGTGATAAAGAAATAGGAAGTAATATATATATATATATATATATATATATATATATATATCTTACTTATTATAAAACGCAGGTTGTGTGTGTTGTGTTATGTGTGTGTGTGTGTGTGTGTGTGTGTGTGTGTGTCTGTAACGTTTATATGTTGGATCGAATTTCCTACATTTTTTAGCCGATTTCAACAAAACTTCACAGGACTACATAAAATTACCTTTTTGGTGGTTCTAACGGCGCCGAAAATGGGAAAAACACAGTTGTTTTTTAAGAAAATCAATTTGAAAACACGATTAAGACACAGCGGGAGAATGAAAGGGGGACAACTCACCCACGAAAATGTAAACAAAAGAGCATAGCATGATGAAAAAGACGCTGAACTTGACGAAAACAAAATTTTATCGTCTTATGTTCATATTATTATTAAAGAGGAAAGATCAAAGTATTTTTGGAGTATTTTTTTTACATTTTTTATCGTTCCTAGCACGTCTGAAATTTTCGTTAAAAATATTGTTTTTTTTTGGTCAAAAAAAGGACAGATAATCAATCATTTTTAATCATTTTTTTCGATTTGATAAAAAAGATTAAAATCTTACTTTGATATTCTTTTAAAAATCAATTATCATTTTTTCAAAACTGATTTTAATAAAAACAGAAATTGTACTGTTTATTTAAAATATTTTGAAACAAGCTTAACTTAGCTTCTGCTAAAAAAAATGTAATTTGAAAATAAAAACAAAAGCAGGTCATAACCTTTCGCGTCGCTTGAAAATTGACGAAAGGCACATTCATGACGTTTAGATAACTTATGGGAGGGTAATTCTTTTTACGGATGGAAGGAAGTGAAATTATTTAAGTGAATAAATTATTTACCTCGTTACTTTTTAAGGAAAACTTTCAGCGCTCTAATTTTTTATTTTTTTATTTTTTTTTTTTTGTACTTAGCTTTCATTTTTACGTTTACGATGCTTTATGAAAATATAAAGAAATTAAAAAAATAAGAATGTTAATAGTGAGATTAAATTTCATAAGAAAAGGTATCTAATTAATTTAGGTACCTTTCTTATGAAATTTTATTCAGAAGTGTACATAAAATACTATAATTTTATGTACATTTATTACATTTTACTGTGTTATTTGTATTTCCATTCATTTTATTATTAATTTTGATATTTCATTTATGGAAAAATGTCATAACTGAGATTAATATAAAAATAAGATCATATAAATTAAAGTTTAGCAGTAGTTAAATTTCATAAGATGATACTGTTACTTGTAGGTACCCTTCTCAGTTGAAATTGAAAAACTCAAATTAACTTCTCCATACGTGTTTCTGCAAAAGTAAAGGGCTTAACATCGGAGTACAATGTTGAACTCAAATAATGCAACTAAATTGTATTCTGTTGGTCTTCCGTACTTGATAATTACTGTCCGACTATAAACACAAAAGTTACATTTTTAATTACCATGGTTAATCTGATTGGTCCAAATTATACAATTTTCAAAGCGCTAGACAATGACAATCTCACACGGACATTTTGAAAGGTTGATGTTGCATTTAACTAATGTTAAAATATTTTTTTAAATTCAATTTAAACATTTTTTAAAAATCTTTTTAAAATTAAAGAAATAAGAAATAATTGTATTAAAAATTCAATTTTCATTGAAAAAATTTTTTGCTTCCAGAAAATATTGTCCATATTCATAAAAACAAATTAAAACAAATAAAAGCATTTGAAACTAAATAATATATTTGTTTTATTGAGTTTTGTATGTTACAATTCACAGCTGATTTTCAGGTACGTTGGCCAAAAAAAAAACAAAAAAAAATACATGATTTGCATTCTTCAAAGCCTTGTGCTTTTAACTATTGTAATCACTAAAACCGATGGTCTCGAATTTCTAGAGTTTTTCATAAAATTAGTTATGGAGGTGTTAATAAATATAAAAAAATATTTCTGCCATGACTTTAATAAAAAAAAAACAATATATTTATAATAACCTTGATCATCTGTGAATAGTTTCATTAACATCTGACAATTATTTTTATTTTTGCAAGATTTTCCAAATTAATGTGTAAATACAAAAAACGCGCTAAAATTATCTATGTTATTTACTACCCCTTGTTGTTGACAAAGAGAAACAAGGTTTTTAAATAAAATTTAGAATATTCTAAAAAGACAGAAAAATTTTAAAAAATAATTAAAAGAAAATTTAGTCTATCCTCTTCATAAAAACATAAGCATTTTGAATGATAAAATTTTTGTTTTCATAACTTTTTATGTCTTTTTTCATCAGACTATGCTCTATGTTTTAGCGATTCCGTGGAGTGACTTAGGTTTAAAAAACCCAGGTTGTTTGTTTGTTTTTGTTTGTGTGTGTGTGTGTGTGTGTTCCTTTATATATGGGATCGGATTTCTTACATTTTTTCAGCCGATAAAACAAACATCCACTTTTTTTTTTTGGCAGGTAGTATTTCTTATTGTCTTGCACACTTTTTTCTTTTATTTACATTCAGAATGCTTTAAAAATTCCATTTACAAGACAATTGTTGATAATAAAATTTATTCACCAATCGATAGACTCATAACGATTGTAAACAATGTTTTTGTTTGAGTTTGGGTTTGACCAATTCGTAAAAAAAAAAAATAATTAAGACATGCGTGTCCGTCAACCTTAAACAATAATCTTTGTCAATTTTATTTTTCAGTCTTTATGATGGTCGATACTTGATCTATCTCTTACTGTTACATCCCCGGGCAATGCCGGGCTCTACTGCTAGTATATATATATATATATAGTCAAACCTAAAGAGCCAGACAAACTTACCAAGGTTTCACCAAGCGGATCACCAGGGAAAGCTGACGAGACGAGTGTAGTTACATATATATATATATATATATATATATATATATATATATATATATATATATATATATATATATACCCAAGTAAGGATTCGTGGATACGGAATAAATTCCAATAACCAAAAAATACTATACTTAAAAGAGTGCTCAATACAGAGTAAAGCAAATATTTATTCGAAAATTATAACATAATATGTTATTACAATATTAGGATTTTGTTTCAACACTTCTGGTGCCTTATTAAGTGATGGCGTTGAATGTAGAATCTACATTCAACACCAGCACTTTATAAAACACCAAAAGTGTTGAAACAAAATGGCTATTTTCGTAGCGATTTTATAACATGTTTATGTTATAATTTTTGAATAAATTATATATATATATATATATATATATATATATATATATATAGGCATACACAACAGTTTTGGACACATCAATTTTTTAAGACAAAGCAATTCCTCATGTGATTTCAAATTTAAGAATTGAGTTGAACATGGTATATACTTAGAGTAATATATTACTCTAAGTATATATCTAAACAGAAATATGAAATATTTTTCATGCATAAGCTTATTGGGAAATTTAGCGAAAAAGATGCAAAGCAAAAGTATTGAACATACATTGATAAACTACTTCATTCAGCTTTTCATACTGTGCTCATTATTTGCTATGACAGCAATCAGACATTTTAGAATAATTTGAAATAGGTTTCTCGCAGAAATTAGATCCAATTTTATTGCACTCTTGTTGACAAAGCACCTTTAAGAATTCTAAAGTCATTGAGATTTCTATGGTGACCTTTAATTTTAAGCTTATTACATAAATTTTATATGGAAATGATTTGGTCAATCTAATGTTCGGAGATTGTCAATAACCTGGATATCAACTTTAATATTTCAGTAAGAACTAGTATTAGCAAATAAAAGCAATATGGTCTGATAGCAAATCTTCCTAGAACAAGACATGCTAATGAATTAGTTAAACATGCAGCTATATCTGTTTGCTCGAATGTAACTCGATATATACATACACTAATGGCGTAGAGCTTAAGAAGGATATCCAAGAGCCTTGGGAGAGCAATGAGCAAAGATACAAATTAACATTCCTTAGGAACGTTACTTCTTGATGTTATCGGCCTGGAGAGGCGACCCCAATGTGCGTCATCGTTAAAGTGACAAAACCTACCACTGCTTGACCCAATTCTTCTGAGGGAAATTGAGTAGACGGAACTGTCTGGAAGTCACGATGATTGTGAAAGCTCATAGTCACCATGATCACGGGTTTGACCGTACTAGAATTGTTCAATTTTGATCACAATGGTGCAGCTCCCAGAAATTATAATTAAGCAAAGTTGTTGTATAAGTCAAAGGCGTCCTCAGTGAGTGTTGAACAACCAAATATACTCGAGCAGTTGTCTACAAATGGCATTGGCTAATCATCCTAGCAAACAGGTATACTCATATACGTGCAGCAAGCCATTACATATATGTAAGAAATATATATATATGTGTGTGTTGTTTGTTTGTTTGTTTGTGTGTGTACGTGCGTGTGCTCGCGCGCGCGTATGTGTCAGTGTGTTTGTGTGTTTTTAAAATAGGGTTTAGAATCAATTTGTCAAATTTCTTAAAAAGTTTCTCGGGATTCTATATTATACTTTAAAAACATATTGCCAACACAGAAACATAGATAGACAAAAAGAAAATACGGAGTTATTCAAAATGTATGAACCGATTTCATGACGCATTGTTTCAATTCTCAAGCATCCTCCTGGAATGAGTCGGTGACGATTTGAAAGAAGAGATTTTCAAATTTTGAATGTCTGTTTTCTAAATTTTGAATGGCTGTAGTCGTATCTCCGGCAACGTTCAGTTGTTGGCTTATCCCCAGGAATGGCAAGTCCTCAGCAAAAGGCGTTCTGCTTTTTCGAGTTCGCGAAAACAAATACGACGTGCTTTTCAAATGCAATTCGACGTTAAGAACATTCCACGCTGGTTTAAACAGTTTCAAGACAGTGGCTGCGTTTGAGGGAGTCAACAAATCGATCCATCCGTGAAATTGCAATCTCTCAATCCACTATCTGGCGTGTTCTAATAAGATATCTACATTTTAAACCTTACAGACTATGCCTCGTTCAGGCACTTACTAAGACCTTGCTCTTGTGCCTGGCCTGAAAGATCCCTAGACCTCACCGTGTGTGATTTTTTTCTTGTGGGATACGTAAAAGATCGCGTTTATGCTCCACCGCAACCCACTAAGCTCGATGAACTTAAACATCGAATAAAAATAGCGATCAACTCATTGGATCGTGATATACTGATACTGGGAGGAATTCTCTTATCACATTGATGATGCCCGTGTTGCAGGTGGTGGCCACTTTGAACACTTGTAAGACAGGAAATAAAAGTTGTTTGTGAGTAAAATACTTGTGGCTGTAGTTTTCTATTGCTTTTCCTTATAAATAAATAAATTCTTTTTGAATAACCCTGTAAATCTTTTACTTTCAAGTCATTCTAAAAGATTTGATGAGGATTTGCTTTGGATTAATTTCAGAAAAGGCTATATGAGTTTCTTGATTTCGAACCATTACCTTTAATTAGATACAAAAAAGATGGGAAAATATATTAACAAATTTTGACATGAAATAAGAATTATAAAAAAAAGAAAAGAAATAAATATTAACGGCTTTTTTAAAAGTCACTCGTTTTCTTTCTTCACGACTACTCAGGGAAAAGTACTTGGATCTGATGAAGCTTTTGAATGGTGAAACGCGTAATCAAATCTATTTTCAATGAAACGTTTTCCATTTGGCAAATTTCTTAAATATACGAATGGGTACTGAAAACATCTCGGTCGGTACACTTGCCAGATTTTACCAAAATATCAAACATCATCTTGTTTTGGAAAAATCTTCTTGAGTACTGTCACTTCGCCGTTCGCATTCTGTATTTTTCAAAAATTAAATCGGTTGTAATCAAAATATATTAATATAAATCTTTCGCTTGATACTTCAAAAGAATATTGGGTTGGAATTTGTGAACCGTTCAATGTAAAAACTTTGGTTGTAAGATAAAACGTTTTGCACATATTGCATCGTAATGAGGTAGCACCTTCTCACTTGAGCTATTATTACGTCATACCAGGAGTCTAATTAACTGATGATATGGTTGGAACGAGAAATTCCTATGGGAAAATAGGCCTTTTGTAATGTTTACATTGTCTAGTTTCCCTATTACTTTCATTATTACCTTCACTTCAATTCATCATTGTTTCGTTTATCACAAAACTCTTGGAAGAGTTGATTGACCTAATGTTATGATCAAAAGTAACAACAAGAAAAAATACAACTCGCAATAAGTAACACAGAATACATATAATATCGTCAATCATAAGTAATTTCCGTTTGTGGGAATTAATCGTAATGATAAATGTATTATCCTAATTTGACTTTACTGGACTGGCATTGATATCTCATCCATTTACAGCTTATTTGGCTAGATGTAACCGTAAATTCTATGCTAGCAGTTTCTTTTCTCGCAATTCTCGCTTGTGGAATTCTCTTCCGGCTCCATGCTTTCCAGTCAACTTTAATCTGCAAAAGTTTAAATGCAATGTCTATTGCTATCTACTGCCCTTCTGGTTATTTTTCTTTTGTTGTCGCTTCTTAGTAATGTTTTTGTTTTATAATTTTTCCACACCCAATAACTCCTGGTGTCTTAGTGGCTTTATTGCCTTGCATGGGATAAAACCGATTAAGAAAACTACTAATCATATATGGCAGTTAAAAAATAAATTTGAAGTATATTAATATACTTTAGTATTTGCACGGCACTGGCAGCGTAAACGATGGATTAAAGAATAAATGTCATAACCTCACTAATGAAAGATTAAAAGTGCTTTGACATCCCATAATGTTATGGAAAGTCAAGCAAGTGAATAACCTTATGGAGACTCTAGAAAAATATTTAGTGTTTATGGTCGACTGAGCGGCAAGTACGAAATTTGTTTGCAGAGTTTCGTTCAGGAGTAACATTGTTAGAAGTTGAATCCAGACAGGGGCGTTTATCAAACTTTCATGATGAAGCTCTAATGTCATTAATGGAAGGCAATTCACAGCAAAGTACTCAAGAATTAGCAAAGATGTTAAAGCACATCACAATCTACCATATGCCGACACTTAGGAAAATAGGAAAATGATATATAACTGAATTAGTTTATTAAAAATAAATCACAAAGTTAATAAACAAAAATTATTTATGACCCAACATAATATTTAGATGTGCTTATATTTTTAATTACGTTTTACCAATATTTGGGCTCTTGTCACGGGGAATGCTTTACTATTAAAAACATTTGCCAAATTTCCCGGGCCAAGGAATGGACGTAAATCTGTTGATTAAAGATGAAAGAAACATCCTAAAATATAACTTAATACTAAGGAAATATGTTTGTTTCTGTTTTATAAGTGTAATTCACTTATAAATCAGAAACGAATTGTTTAGTTTATCTACAAGGTCAGATAATATTTTGTGGAGATATATTAATAAAGCATCATCAATATATCGGAAATATCTAGATTGTATAGGTACAATACTCTGAGAAAGGCCAGATTCAAGAAACTCTGAGAAAATACATTTTCCTTTTCAGAGTATTTTACCAAAGCAATCATTCCATCACTGAAGTCCAAAAGAATGTAACGTGTTACACAATAGTTTTTCTATGTCATTCAGTTGCCTAATATAGTCTCTCTCTCTCTCTCTCTCTCTCTCTCTCTCTCTCGGAAAAATATATATATATATATATATATATATATATATATATATATATATATATATATAGCTTTACCGAATACGCATAAATAGTTTATATACATATATAGCTTAACCGAATACGTATTGGTAATTTAAGTTTACAAATTTTTTAACATGTCTTGATGTATGTTTACATAATCCAATATATGCGGAAATTAACAATGGTTATTTGAACATAAGATATATACGTGCAAAAAGTCTCGTTATTCATTAGTTTTTTTCTGAATCTCTCTTCTTGCTTCAGAGAATGAAGTGAAATTGGTGGCTTTCGATCAATTTCAGTAATGGTGGCTAATCAAGTTTTTGAATAGTGCTCAATATTGCCTTATGAAATATTAACGAAACGAAGAGATGATAATTTCAACTTGGAATAGAAAATCAAATGATTGAAATTTTATGCTTTGAAAATATTTTCAAGAAATTTTAGGACACTCAGTACTGGTAAACAGATTTAAAATGTAATCATTTTTCATTTATTTTTTGCTGTTCATCGAAAGTTTCAAAAATGGAATATTTATGTGTTTATCATTCCATTTCTGTTTTTCTCTCTGTGTATGTGTCTAAACGCATGTGTGTATTTGTTTATGACAAATTATACGATATGTCACTCAGAATTTTAACCAACCGATCTTAGAAAGTATGCATAAGTATGTAATAATAATATGTATAAGTAATGTATAAGTATGTATTTATATTTACATGATAATTATACAATGTAAATTTCAGCTTATAATATCGCATTATAGAGATATTTACATTAACATATTTTATTATGCAGCTCATGAGTAAATAAGTATATATGTAACACCACTGTCGGCTCTAATCAGCGATAATTCTTCATATTCCTTCATACCGCCGTGGTTACCATTTAGGTGACTCTACTCTCGTTAGCGTGTGACTCGTTGTCGCTGTTATCGCGATGGTAAGCATGGTTCCACTCGACTTCGCTGGCATTTGTTAAAGAATCATTCACTCCTATGACTGGTTGTGAGAAGATCGCTGTTGAAGCAAACTGAAGTTCCAGCTGCCGTACCGGCAGCTGGAACTTCACAAAAAACAAGAATCCTTTGGAAAAAAGAATTAACAAAGATTAAAAATATAACGACGATTTAGCTTATATGTGATTTGTTGTATACAGCGGTTCCCACTTGTTGTTATAATCAAATGACACTGTGATCCCCTTTGGTGTCTGCAGCTTCTTTTAGTATTAGCTTAAAGTTCTAGTCTTCACCATAGCTCCATATAGGCGGTAATAATTTCTCTCTTCCTTTTATGCTTTCTCCCAATTTCTCAGCAGCTAATCTCAGCCCACACCTAGGGCTGCTGTGACGAATCCAACTTCCAAATGGCGTAGCGAAAACAAAATGATTTTCGGTCATTAATCTTTATTTATCAGCTTGCCCCATGCTGAGATTTCTCGATAGACTAAACCGCTCAAGAATTGGAAAAGGAAAGAAAAATCATTTCCACTTTCTTTAAAGTTTATCTTTTCTCTGTCTGTGTATTTTTATGATCACACAGGCTTTTTTTTTTTTTATTATGGCCACTTCAAAATAGTAGTTATTTATTTCTCATCATATGTATCCAAAAGAATCCGAATTAATGTTTGGATATAAAAAATTTTCTCTGGATGAATGTGGCAGAAATTATAATGACGAACGCGTCAAGTCTGTCTCTATCTCTGAGGGTGGGGACACTTCTCTTTTGGGTAGCTGATTCAAAACAGATGTTTTTTACCTGACCCTTTTATCCAGAGAAATCGTAATATTATTTCGCGACCACCCTCATATCTTTATCAACAATATGTTTTTATTTTATACATCTTCATGAGGAAGGACGGGTAATCTTGGTTTTGATAAATCTTACTGAATTTGGGTTCTATTGTCCTTGGAATTATTTCAAAACATGATTTTTCAACGCATTTCGTTTTTTAAATTTCTTCTCAACTGTTTCAAAATATTGGCAAGATAACAACAAGAAAAATAATCTATATAATCTCACAAAAAGAAATTTGATAAAAATTAAAGAGGAAGTGTAGATCTCGTCCCAGATGAAGAGGAAACTTGAAACAAAAGAAATCTGATTCTACAGAAGGATTGAACATGTGAGCAAGGATGAAGTATTGGAAAAAATGGAAACAAAAAGGAAATTTATACTTAATATCAGGAAGAGATAGTTAAAGTTTCTGCGGCACATAATGAGGAAGGAGGGTTTGGAAAATTTTATACTCACGAGACAGATGGAGGGCAAGAAGGACAGAAGAAAACGCATAACATAATGAGCTTGAATAAATGGATGGCAGAACAGGGCTTAGGAAAATAACAGAAAGACAAAGTTTATTAAGAGATACAAAGGACAGAAAGTTGTGGAGAGCCATGATCGCCTACGTCTTAAAGGGACCCGACACATAAAGAAGAAGATCTTAAAGAAAAGTGGGCTGATAATTAAAACCAATTCGAAGAAAGTAAAAAGAGAGTGAAAATATACAGGATATTAAGAACAACCACATTTAAGTAAACATTACAAAGCAAAAATGTCGGTTGGGTGAAGAAATGTATTAAGACTGAGTTCTACCCCTGAATTTAAATAATGAAAGTATAGTTACACTGGACGGAACTGGCGACTGGACTAGAGACTGAGTCCTTCATACAAATTGTCAAATACGACTGAGCAGATACCAGAAGGAGTAATGTTTGGGGTTATTAGAGCAATTCTTATAATTATCAGTCATTTCAAATTTGATGATGTTGTCAATATAAAGGATGAGAATTATTACATGCTTATGGCCTTGCATACACATATGATTACTTATTTATGTAAGCACATATGAATATAACTTTAGATATCACGTAGGAATGCTTCAATACATATGCATATATATTGATTTAAAAACTTGAACGCGTTTTGACTTGTTTAATTTATATACTCTATGAAGCATATTTTTTTTTATTTCGTATGATGTTGATATTTTCAAAAATACTACGAACTACGGCCAAATAGTTTAGGGTTACTCAACTTCTATTTTTATTAAACAAAAGTACGTCTAAGTAAACCAAAGAAGAAACATTAATCGATTAACCGAAAGTTTCAAATACATCACATCTACGGGTCATTGCGGAAGTTAGACATCTTACTGGTTCCACTGATATTTTCTCCAACATTCTACCATTTTATTCTCGAGATCATTCGTTTTTGTGATACATTGTATCGGATGTTAACTTTAAACTGTTGCTAACACGATTGAGCAAGCCACCGAAGCACCTCGTCTTGAATGTAGGATCCGACTAATCTCGAGTTGTTATCGCGCTGAAAACCCACGACTAACGCATAAGATTTGGAGCGCAAAGTAGCATAATTTTATCAAATATTTCTCGATAAGACTTAATATCCGCAAATCCCTTTGATAAAATCAATCGTGTTCGTTTACCAACTGACCACACTATTCCCTCCTGTGTACTAAATCGATGCTTCAATATTGTGGCACTATTCCTCTATCCTTCATAACTGACAATCAGATGAAAAATTATTAAATTTTGATTAGTCATATTAGACCTACTTCAAGCTTTATTACTTGTAAATTTTGGGTGACATGTGCGTAGATCTGTTCATTCTTTAAGGAAGTGTATACCGTTTTGCTTATTTAAGGTATTGTAAGCACTCCGTGAACATCTAACTTCACATACATCCATGTACAATCAATTAATATACTTATGTTAGGCGATCTTATATATTAGTTTCTGATGACAAACTGCGATTTTTTGGTTTCGTATTTATCTAAATTCTGGTAAAAATTATTACACATTATTTATTTCACCATCTCATGAAAAAATAAATTGTAAAATTTAATGTCGAAGTCCTTAGGATTATTTTTATGACGAGAATTTCTGAAGAAAAATATATAACAGTATTTAAATAATTCCCGTCAAATCATATATCATTTAAAACTAATGTGCCTTAATTTGATATTAAATGGTATGATATGGTATGGGTTTTGTGCGGGAGGGTATACTATATATATATATATATATATATATATATATGAGTGTGTGTGTGTGTGTAAAAAATGATATTTAAAAATTTAAATAACTTAACGATTAGTCTATTATTAACAAAGCGCAGACTTAAGTGTACATGAACCAGCGTACGCGCGTTTGTGTGAATATATGTATGCTTATATAAGCGCGTGAATAGGCGTCTACATATGCGTATGCACAGGCGTATAATTACAAACATAAGCACATAAATTCTAACAATACCTTCTAAGAATAATAAAATTAATTATAAATCTAACCTCATATAATTGATACTTATGATATCACCAAACACAATTCAAAACGAAATAATAACCCAGTGAACATATATAAATATGCGTATGTATGCATGTTTTTATATATGTATGTGTGTGTATGTATGTATTTGTGAGTATGGAGCATATGTATGTATAAGTATTTACCATTTAAGCCGTTAAAAGTCTGAATTTTCAAAATAAACGGTTCTTCACAAAAGATTGATCTAATTTATATGTATAGAGACCGTATACTGTTTAAATGTGTAAATAGTTACGCGACTAAATCTCTATACTACTTTCTGATTGAGTTTTATGCTTACACACACAAACGCACACTTGCAAAAACCGATGTATAAGTATGTCTGCATGACTGGAACTTTGTATATATATATGTCTGCGCTGTGTGCGCTCGCATTTGTACGTGTGTGTGTGTGTGTGTGTGTGTGTGTGTGTGTGTGTGTGTGTGTGTGTGTGTGTGTGTGTGTGTGTGTGTGCCCATTTAGATTGATTTGGCCAAGATTTCCAGTAATTTCTATGAATTTGCTGACCCACGTGTAGACTTTTATAATCTGGCCTTTTCTCCTTGTTTCCATCATCCTTGACTTGACACTTGTTTGTTAGGCCGACACATTGCAGATGAAGCTGATCTTGGAGGAATCATTTAAGTTCACAGGACATTTCATCAAAATGGTTCATCAGTCCTTGACCGAGGGCTTAATTGCTTGGCCAGGAAAATTGATCAGCACATCAAAAGGCCCAGACTCTCTGGGACCAAAAAGTCTCCATTGGCTTCATTTACGATCTTTCAGTTCAGGAAATATGAGGTTGTCTAATATAAATTATTTAGATGTGATCTGAATAAAGAAAAAATATCTATCATACATATATTACTTACATACAATATATGCACATATCTCACACCTTCCCTTTCTCTTCTTCACATTTACACACACAGTAGTGATTTCCTTTGATTAAAAAAGACGTATTAATATACTCTCTCTCTCTCTCTCTCTGATGCATAACCATTCATAAAAGAATATTTCTTTCTTGTTTATAGAATATAAATTCCAATGTTTTATTTTAATAATTAAAATGTAATGTGGAATGTTGCTCGTTCTACATGTGATTTAAACCAAATAAAGTTAAAAATCACACTATGTGGAATCCCATCTGATACGAGATTTGAAATATTAAAATTCTTGGGAGTATCAGAAATCAATTTTTAGTTATCCTTTAAAAGCTAACAGTATTATTTTCCTAAAGATTTAACTTATTTTAAATAAAAATTAAATATATATACGTGTTTGCAATTTTATAACATCCCATTAATATTTATTCATAGAAATTAGTAAAAAATACAAGTGGATCTTTTTTTTTCTTGCTAAAACACCTTAACATGTACCATTATCATTTCATTAATTTCCGACAAGTCAATATAATTTTGGAAACTGAAATGTTGATGCCAATTTTTAAATATCATGAATATGAGGTTGCATATATATTTTCATAATTTTGAAGTGAAACTAATTATATGCTTTTCATAATGTCTAAGAAACAATAAAATTATTTGGATTATCGGATTTTTTTTAACAGGTATTTTAACCATGACTATTTTTACTAGTATTTATTTCGCTTTAATTTCAATGGCTTTACATCTCAAATACTCAGACCATTATTCTAGTCTCATGAGTTATCAGCTCAGCTCTCTAATGAATAAAACAGTAAACCCTCAGAAATGAACTCAAGAAATATTACCTTGATTTAACCATAATGACATATTGATTATTTTTCCATGAACACTTGACGCCACCTTACCCGATATTATGTTTTAGCATTAGTATGACGGTGAAGAAGATGCTCAGTACTATTTTTAGATGAGAAAGTAGTGCGCCTATAAATTGACGCTGGGGTACAAATATACGAAACCCTATATATCCATTATGAGACACATTCTGATCCTGTATAAACTAGGCATATAATCTTCACGAAATCTAAACTAATAAGGGCGCACCAGGCACAGCCAAATGCACACAATATGGTGACAGATAACTATACAGGTGTGGACTAATTAGAAATACATTCAGGTAAGGTAATCTAGTATGTTTTGAGAGTCTCCGATTGAAAGCATTCCCAAGTATCTAGATGCAACTCTTAAGTCGTTTTAGCTAACCTTAACCTAACCCAATCATGATGCTCTTCCGCTACTTCCGCTTTTGAATAGTTATTATTACATGACGTCTTTTGTCAACCTTTATTAATTGGTTTAATCGTGTGACACTATTTAGCTATGGTAATTGGCTAATTAACCATAGAAATTAAAACAGAAAATAGACATTCTTAAAGCGGAAAAAAGAGCTATAACAAAAGATAGACTGATCGATGTTAAAAGAAAGATTTTATTTTATTTACAAAAATAGTCCGCGGAAGAAGCCACGTGTGAGGTCTTGTCCTGTCGAGTTATCGCAGAGGGAGATAGAAAGAAAGGCAAATATGGAATTATCGACCAAAACATGTGTTGTCGTAAAAATTTCGGTTGGAGACAGGCAGTGAGAATCAATGTTAATTATCTTTCCAAGATATCGTTTAATTTTTTTTTTCTTGGATACAGGCGAAGAGAAGCAATGTAGCAATTATAAAATTTTGGCATTGTCTCGATGTGTGTGAGAGGATTATTATCATTTACTTTGCCAACAGGCGCTAAGACGTCGAATGGCAATGTGGCAATTGTAAACTTTTGGCAATCTCCAGAAAATAGTGGAGAATTGAAATTTGACGAGATAAAAGAATTTAATTCTTTAACAAGTCAAGGATTCCATGATAAGGCTAACTTATCACGAATCAGATGGGAAACTTTGACAGTGATTACTGAGATAGTAAGAGTGCTGGATAAGTGATTTTTGGGTGGCCCAGGAAAAAGAGAACACGTGATAAGAAGGAAAATTTTGTAAACGAAAACTATAGATTATAATTTTAAGGAAGCCAGCTTAGCCACACCTACACTGCCGAGAGATCATTGGTCATATGGTAGCATGGTGAATGGTGGAGGTGAATGGATGAGGAAGACGGAGAAGATGTTAACGCCCACGGAAGGGATTGGCATGAGATATCAATGTGAGAGAGAAAGAGTCTAGGAGGATAGCTCTCCTCCGACCTTCCCTCGCGAACGGCGGAGAGCCCCCCTGAAATGGGGAATTGGTTAATTTTCCAAAAATGGAAAATAATCAATTTTCCTGCTCTGACAACAAAGAGATTTCTTGTTAGAAATAGAGATTACCGAGAACCCCAGGCCGCGTCGGGCCCACACACCGGTACCCATATAAACGACCGTCGAAAGGTCGTTCAGTAGCAGTTAGAGTTAAGTTGGAGTTGAGTATAGTTCGAGCTGGAGACAGAGTTGAGCTGGTTTTGAACCAGGGTGTTGCCTCGCAGAAGCTGACCGAGAGATTCCATGACCTCCGACTTCCCGATGCTACCAATAGCAAGTTATACTGACGAACGAAGTTAAGCCAGCACTTAAAACCAACTTAAAACCAACTTGCTTGAAACATAGAAGTGTCACATTTCGTAGGAAACGGAGAAAAACACGGTCCTGTATATAACAGAAGGATAACGTTGAATTGTTATTTCCTAACATACTTGAACCTCTTAGGTTTTACTTTTCTTTTTTTTTCTTTGCGCTTGTGCAATGCCACCTTCAATTTGGACCCAGCTTACACGACGCCTGATTGATCTCGTCTACCGAAGATCAATGTCACAACGTGGGTAGGTTAGACTTGAGATCGAAGCTGTTACTCCAGTAACCATACGTTGCAAGTGAGCTGGAGACGATAGAGTTGAACCGGTACAGCTGGTGAAGCCGTTAACATCGACGACCAGAATTCGACCCTGGTGCCACATATCGGTGCCTTAATCACTGGATTCGACCCTGGACGGCTGAGTGTCACATATTGGTATCCAGACCAGGGGATTTCGCCGAGTAGCGACGACTACCGAACGACCCGGACTGGTGGCAGCGACAAAGAGTCAAATCCAAAACGCCGGTAGAAGAAACTTTTGCAAAATTTATATGAATTTTTTCACACACCTAAATTTTCTTAATTTCAATTTCCTTTCCGCATAACTACTCAGATCGTCATTCTACAACCTGTAGAAAATAGTGCGAATCATAAATAAATGGCTGACAGGCTGAAAGTTAAAATACAAAAAATTAATAATAGTAATTTCAGTAAAATATTTTAGATTTGGAAAGAAAAGAATGTTTCTATTCTGAGAGCGAGAAAAAAAGTCGCCGCTCTTGTTAAGTTGAAATAGTAAGATATAACTACGTAAAATGATACAGATACCATTCATTGACACTTTTTTCTAGGAATATTATTTCAGCAATCGTAAACATTTTACTTAGATATTCAAGCAATAATCATTTGTTTTTGTAATAAATGCTCAACAGTATGTTAGCAAAAATAAATGTTATTCAGATTCAAATACATCAAATTTTCTTCAACGTTATGATAAAATACTGAACAGCGCCCTTTATCTTTTTAAAGTAAAACTTTTAATTGATGAATTGTATTTATTATTATCATTAGTGCAACTATTTTACCTATTTACCTATTTTAACAATTATGTTGACATCATTAAGAAAGTTTTTGGATAAATTATGTTCAATAAAGGTTGGGTATATTCGAACTTTTTTCAAAAGTCACACAAGATGCGTGCAGGCAAAAATTACACGCACACACACACACACACACACACACACACACACACACACACACATATATATATATATATATATATATATATATATATATAATCAGAATATGAGAATATATCAATGTCTTTACCAGATGTCGAACACATGGCCTCCGCTGTATGTTATGAGTGATGAGATTGAAAGACGAAGGCATTTACAATTCAAAAAATCTTGTCTAGAATCAACGCTTTATATTGTATTTTTTCAGCAAATATACTTCATTACTGTTCAGTTCATACATTATGCAGAATTAGTTCGCTTATATATATATATATATATATATATATGTGTGTGTGTGTGTGTGTGCTTGTGTGTGTATATATATATATATATTTATAAGCTTTTCACCTCGAGCAAAGTAAGAGTGCCACTAGCACGCAAGGGATTACAGAGAGTGGGAGCAAGAATAAAGAGGCGTAATAGAGGAAAGGATGAAGAGATGGACGGGGAATAGATCAAAGCATCTGGAGATGCCAACTGACATTGCATTTGAATAGATGGAGATTATAGTTATCAAAGAAGCAAGTAAGAGGAAGGGAGTTCCACAGACGGGAGGTGCGAGACATAAATATATTGGAGTAGAAGAGAGAGCTACATTTAACCGTTTCGACGGTGAAAAAGTAGGACTGAGATGCTGACTTAGTGGCACGTTTAAATTCATGCAGTTTGGAAACTAGCGAAAGTAGCTCGTCAGAGTAGTTACCGTGGAACTATTTGTAGAAAAGACAGAGGGAGGTGACAGCACGTCTGTGAGAGAGCGACTGTAAACGAGATGCCAGATCTGAGTCAACCACATTGCATATCCGTCTCTGGATTTTGTCGAGGATCTTAAAACGAACAGCGTTGTCTCCAGACCATATAGGACGGCAGCATTCCATGCAAGGACGAATTGTTGATTTATAGATTTGAAGGATGGACTCAGGCGAGAAAAACTTTCTGGCGCGACTCAAAGAACCAACTTTCCTTGCGTTAGATGAAGCTATTAATTCAATGAAATTGTTCCATCTCAGGTCAGCCTGACAGTGTGAGACCAAGCAGTTGCAAAGAGGTGCTCTCGTGGTGTTAGACATCAGACATTCTAATGGGAGACAAGGAGAGTTCTCTGTGGTGGGTAATAGAGAGCAGTTTTGTTTTTGAGGCATTAAATTTAACCAGCCATTTCCTGCCCCAGTCAACAACCGATTGGAGGTCCTTTTCGAGACAACGGCCAGGTTAGTTTTGTCACCGATACCAGATTTGCTTTGAGGCAGGAGTAGATAGTGGTGTCGTCTGCATAGATGCCTACTTGGGAACTGATGACATCGGGAAGATTGTTAATAAAGATAAGGAATAGTGTAGGACCCAGGATAGAGCATTGGGGAACACCTGCGTTCGTGAGAAAGGAATTGGAGGAGAATCCATTAAGGACAACCTTCATTACACAATTTGACAGGAATGATGGTATTAAGTCAAATAATCATCCGGAAACTTACGAAGGAGGCCGGTATGCCAAACCCTATCAAACAGTTTAGAAATATCTAGAGCCACGGTACAGGCTTCTCCGTCATTGTGAAGTGCTTGGTAAACAAATTCAGTTATGGCCGTAAGCACATCAGTTGTAGATCGGGCAAAGCGGAAACCATATTGCTTGTCAGAGAGTAGATCATGGGATGTAAGGTGCTTAACCACTTCGGCGTTAAAGTTTCAAAGACTTCGACGAAGAGCGGTAGGAGACTGATAGGACGACAGTTAGATGAGTCAAAAGGGCCGCCAGAGTTTTTAAAGACAGGTACAACAGATGAAGACTTTCAACAGGATGAAAAGCAAGAGTCGTTGAGGCAGTAGTTGTATAGTTTGGAGAGGAGGGGAGCCAGTTTAGGAGCTCATTTCTTCAGGACAATGGCTGGTATCCCGTCCCCACCGCTAGCCTTAATCTATTGGTATATAATCCGTGAATCCTATTAATACAATATAAAATATTAAATATTAAAACTGATTCACACAGAGAGTTCAATGTTGTAATCAAGCAGAGGAACATATTTTTTATACATTAGGAGTTAAGATTACATTAGATCACTTTCACCTTGTAAATTGAAATAAAATATAAATTGTAAATTTTGTAATGATCAGTTCCACCTAATATATTATATAATATATATATATATATATATATATATATATATATATATATATATGAAGAGATATAGTTTTAAGGTGTGCTATATTTATGGGATAAAGTGCTCAATATCAGAGAGCGTATGTAAATATAAAAGTGAATATTGAAGTGAACATTCAGAGGCGACATGAGATCTGTAGAATGTTTATACTTATGCGGTCGGTGTACCAAGATGGAAAATCCATTAAATTAAATCAACTCCCATTAAAATATTTATGGCAAAGACGTAGGGAAGCCACGTCACGGCGGTAAGAAAGCGACTGAAGTTGAGATGCAGGTTCAGGATCGATCGCCTTACAGACCCTTCATAGGGTTTTGTTGAGTATCTCGAGATATACAGCCGGAAAATCAAACCACATAGAGTCGAAATATTCAATGCATGGACGAATAAATAAATGTGCAAGATAGATTCTGACAAGTAAAATGTCTGACACGAGACAGTGAACCAACTATCTTAGCAGCAGACCGACCTTAATTAATATAGTCGCTCCACTTGAGACCAAGAAGGCGCAATTTGTTTCTCTTCTAGAGATTAGTATCAGTATTGCTGATGGCAGTTAGAAAAGCTCTTATGGACATTAAAATAAAGTAGTTGTGTGTTGATGGCCTTCAAGACACCAAGAAAATGCATGCAGGCACTATAATCCTTTCGACAAAGAGGAACATAGCCAGGAACAGAAATTCCACCGGTAAAGATTGAAGCACGGATAGCTAATAAGTCGTGCAAACATCCCCAACAGAAACGATTTTACAATGCAGAAATTGGTTTGGATATCACGAGTGATGGAGAAAGAATGGTTGAGAGGTTTGTTTTTTGGGGTTTTTTTTTTCAAACTGGTCAAAAAGTTGAAAATGGCCAAAAATAGTTACTGGCGATTATCTAAGGCAATACAAGCTGACCGAAAGGTGGTGAAGACTGCAGCATGGTGTGGCTTCGGGTTTGTCAAATATATATATATATATATAATGTTTAATAAATAAACCGAGCATCTACTCAGATATGTTTATCTACTAAAAAATTATTTAGGTAATAAAATCTGTCCGATTAATAAGTAAAAATGCTTCACTTCTTTAGAAATTGCTTTGTTTACATTAGGATACGAAACTGAGCAGATATGTATATTTCGAGAATCCGGCAAAGTATTGCATTTAAAGGCACTATTCAACTGCGCATGTTTAGCCCCGCACTTCGTATCCGAGAGGTCAAACGGCGCTTTCTGCTGCTCAAGTGGTCGCAATTTCGAATCCTGCCGGAGCGATCATTTTCTTCTTTTTAAGATTTCCCAAATATTTACGTTGTCAGACGAAAATAAATAAACATACTGTTTATATATAAACGAAGCGTCTACTAAAATATGGGTATCCATTTAAAAGATAACGTTTAAGTAATAATATATATGCATATATATATATATGTGTGTGTGTTTGTGTGTGTGTGTGTGTGTGTAGCAGAGCCTCTTGGAGGGGGCGCGATATGAAAACGGCCCGAGTGCCCTGAATCGACATGAAAGAGGCCCGCTAACATTTTCGAATTAAAGCCGTGAAATCCGACAAGATGAGACAAAATGGACAACAGAAAGAGTATATGTATGATTAATGCTAAGTTTATTTACAAAGCAGAGACCGTGGGTTAGATGGTCTGGTTATTGTGGTAATGGTGGTTGGACTGGTCGTGTCGATGGTTGGACTGGTCGTGTCGACGATTGGAGTTGAGGTGCAGACGTTCCGGTCGTGTCGATTGGAAGTTGATGTGCAGACGTTGCATACATGCCGGTCGAGGTTGGTGGTGAAACCTCCCGTAGTTATAACTGATAGTATACGGGAAAGGTTATTCAAGTCGAAGTTAAGGAAAGTCGATCGCTGCTGGTCACTGCATGTGATTGCTGTTGGTCCCTGCAGGTGATCGCTGCTAGATGGGCTTCGAACTAGACGTCTTGGGCAGGAATGGTTTTGGACGACGATATCTGGTCAGTACCGGGAAGCTGGCGTTCTGATGATGTTGAGCATATCGAATATCCGGCGCTGGCATTGCATATCTGTTGGTCGAGTCCGATATCGAAAACTTCCGTAGCAATTATAACCGTAGTGTACGGAAAAGTTTATGGACGACGTGCAGGCAGCAAGTGGGGACAGAATGCCGAGAGTCGAACATGCGGAGGAAGCCAGAATAAAGATAGAGGTAAAAAGAAAAAGAAAGACAGATCCAACTCGCGTCCAGTTGGCAGACAAAAAAATGGGAACGTAAATTAATACGCAGCCCGGGTAGGCGTTCCAATCCCTAAATTCGTCGAGAAGTCGCCGCGTTATATTAAGGGGGACCAACAACAGCCACAGGTCTGGCAAAATACTAAAAATTAAGTTGAGATTTGCTACGATAAAACGTATGTCTAAAAATGCTTAAGAGGTGTGTGACGACTAGGTTTGTAACACAAAAGGAACTAAAAAGTAATTAGCTCAATTCTAAAACGAAATGAGACAAAATTACACAGCGTGTAGGGAATACGATCAAAAAAGTCCTGCTCGTTCCTGTTTAGGAACCGGTCCCAAATATATGTATATATATATATATATATATATATATATATATATATATATATGGGGGGTGTATGTATTTGTGTGTGTGTGTGTGTGTCTGTGTGTGTCTGTGTGTGTGTGTGTGTGTGTGTGATGAGAACACAACCCCAACAATTACTAAAAATGATAAATTTAATAACAAAACAATCAAAAATGAAAATAAAAATATTTGCTAAAAATTAGAACTTGTCAACAGTCAAATATCCGAAAGGGTTTGTGGCTGGTGCAAATCTAAACAGAGAGAAAGGTGAAGAAATTAAAACCTTGTCTATAATATGAAAGTAAACTACCATCTTTAAGTAAATATCACAAATAGAAATGTGTAAGTTCGGCGAAGATGCCGACGAAAACTGTTTTCTAAACATTAATTTTAATGTTGAATGTAAAGATACAATGCCCGTACCTGCTGTCTATATTCTAAATGAGAAATACGACTTAGAATAATGTTTTCAGTTACTAGTGTAGACAGTAAAATTATAGATCCCTTTGCGTTGGACGATATCAAGATAAATGCAAAAAACTCTTGTAAGTATGTGGAAGCCGATCTTTGAGTCGTACAAGTTACAATGACTCGACAAATGGTAGACTTATAAATATGTCAGGTAGATTCTTGCGAGAAAAATTGTCTTGAACGACACAGTGAACCAACTTTCCTAGCAGCGGACCTAATAATTGATTCAATGTAATTTTCTACTTCACAATACATAATTTAAAACAATTAGTGGTTGATTGCATCAGATATATTTAGATATAAATAATATTAACAATTATTAATAAAATATTCGAATCCGGGTGGCTTTGTCTCTCTCTTGTATTTTTAGTGAAATAGATAAGATGGTGCACTACAGATGTTATGTCGCATAGACAGTAACAGGAATCTCTATCGAAATATATTAGTCATATTTACAACAGCTGGAATACTTGATACCGACGAGGAGTGAATAAAAAATTAATAAAATTGGATTACTTTATAATTTCTATGTTTTATGAATTGTGTGGGAAAAAGTAAAAAAAAAAAAACATTGGATCAGATTTGACTTCGTGTATTCCATTTTGGTTGTGTAGCAGAAAGATAACGTTTTACAGATAGAAATTGCTTTTATCAGCATCTACCAAAATGCGTTATTTTTGCTGTTTGTGTCTACAGCTTATTTAGGGTTGACTTTACCCAGATATAGAAGTTTTCAACGTTGTGTTCACTTATTTTCCCACTGTTTTCCTAATCGTTACCATGAAATCGATATGAGTAGGCATTTCTTCTTAACGACATTGCTTTATAAAGCTCTTCTTCAACTAGGACCAGATATCATGCAAAAAATCGAAGAGAGCTTGAACCATACTTTCATATAAAATCGAAATTGATCGGTATTTCACAACAGAAAAAGTGGCCTTAACAAAGAGAGACACTTCCACGGCCAGATCATGTTGAAACATTGCTTCTTCTCAAAGTGGGGCATAGTCAGTACCTAGATGGGTAACCGCTTGGGAATACCTGGGTGCTGTAAGCATGGTGTAATGGATAAAGGCTAGGAATTGTTAATTGGAGAGCCTAATTCCAATTCCAGTTGGCTTTACTATATTCACCTACGTGCAAATACCCTTGTGAAAGGCATGAATTCACTTGCCCTCAGCTATGAGTTAATTCATAAAAATTGTATCATTATTATATATTTTTTTTAAATCCTGTAATCTAAAAATATTTTTTGACTTTCAATGCCTGCAAAGGGTTGATAAGCCATAGAAAACTAATCAGTCACATGATTTATTACATTTCTCAATATTTCATTATTAATTGGTTAATTGTTAAATGTACAAGAGACTGAATAAAATTAGTTAAAAATATTACCTATGGATTAAGGTTGAGAAAAAACATGGAATACAAAGTAAACTTTCTGTATGTTTCAGATGAAAGTCTTTCCTACAGCAAACCGCTCGAAATTCCATAAAGAGTGAAAAATTTAATTCAAAATAAGTTCCATTAGGCATCATTGTATATTTGGTATTAGTCTCAGGCGAATGTACAATCGTAACCATAAAGTGCTAAATATGTATGTAGTGTTTCTTTGTGTTGCAGTGGTGGCGCGGTGAGTGAGGAATGAATCGGTCAAGTAATAGGGGAAAGGGGAAAGATAAGATAATTATGAAGAAGTCTTCTTGGCTTATTGGCTATTTCATGGCAGAATGTATGGAAAAATTCTAAAAAAAAATACACGCTCAGATATCAAATCTTCAAGTAAGTAAAGAATATCAACTAGATTCTTATAATGAGAAATTAATTTTCAGAAAAATCCCGTGATACATTTAATTCACAGACGTACATATAGAGGCATAGAGACTTATAAATATATATATATATATATATATATATATATATATATATATATATATATATATATATATATATATATATATATCCCCTGTATTAATAACAGATCCTTCAAATAAATACAGTACCACTATAGTAATAAACACACCTCATGACATATCTATTTTTAACCTCAAGTCTTTATGGTGGAATATAAGGAACATGAATATACAAAGTAAAATTTAATGAAACTGGTGTAAATAGTTTATTCTTTCCGCCAACTAAGTTATCGTATCAATCATCTTCTGTATTCAGAACAAGAAACAAATCGTTGGTAGAAAGTTTTTCTGGACATTTGTTTCACCATCCAAAATGACCCAGATATGTTCATTCTGATTTAATCAGGCTTTATACAATCACGCTTTTGGAATTTTCTTTTTTTGTCATCGGGCTTCATTTTCCATGAAAATATTGTTTTTATCCTGCAGAATGGATATATTATATTTGAACTGATATTTTCCATACACCTAAGGAAGCTGTAAACAACTCACTCTAAACATCTGTAGCTGAAAATCCGTTTTTCCAATTCACTATAGTTTTTGTATTGTTCAAATGCTGAACAAATGATAATTCATTTGCAAAGATAACAATGCGCAATGTAAGTCTTAAGTTTTCAATTATGACACTGAATCATGCTAAATGTTAACTGTTTCAGAAAGAATGTTTTTTCCTGCTCTTCTAAAAGTAAAAAAAGCCACATAATTATCGCACTGATGGCCTTCTGTTGATATCGGCATACTCTACAATATATGTATCACTCTGCAACAGGGATGTGTTTGCAGCTGAAAGCGTAATTCACTGTTTTAATGTGAACTGACGTTGATTCATTCGACTTTTGAAATTACAACTTCTGGTAAAAATTATAGCATTAGCAAGCTTACAGGATGGCCATTTATGTTATTTTTTACTTAGCAGTAAATAAAATAATAACAGATAAGACGCAAAACATTTTTATTTAATAAGTGAAAATTCTGGTTTCATAAGACATGCATTAAGCAAAATAGATTCAATCATTTAAATTAATCGTATAGATTTTTTCAAAGCTATATACGGGAAAATATTATGGAATGAGGAAAATACATATGTTGAAACTTAGTACATGTATGGGAGAAGAGAAATCAGTATCGGGATTAGAGTGTTTCTAGATACAGATAGTGTGAACATCGATATCAGCTCTGCATTTTGACTATCAGTTTCAAGACATAGTCAGAACATCCCTTAATGAGTGAAAAAGAGTCACCATACAGCGTCGATTTCTATGTTTAAACTGCACGCATATATATATATATATATATATATATATATATATATATATATATATATATATTAGTTTGGATGCAAATAAGATTTTTCTTTAAGTTGTTTGATTGATTATTCATACGTATTTTTACTGGCATACGAAAAGAAGATACGTGCTTGATCGATGGAAGAATTTACATTTGTCTATATTTCTGAGCTGAGGTATTGTTTACATTATTCGGGCTATTGTCCTCATCTTTGTCGCCATATTTATTACAACGTTTCGTCTGTTGTACGCTCCGGCCTTCTTCAGGTGGTTGGAATGTCGAACTGAACCCTTTGTTTCGCTCACTGGGGTAAACTGTTCTAGTTCCACATGCCATGTTTAATGGATGCCTGTTATAAGTTATCTCCTGTTAATTCCACTCTCCAAGTTCTCCATTGCCTTAACCGGGTATTGAACTCACACTCATTGGGTCATCTCACTGGATCTAACTAACGCCTTTATCCACTGTGCCTTGAGGACACATGGCACAGTGGATAAAGGCGTTAGTTAGATCTTATTATAAAGTACAAAAATTTGTATGTAGGAAGCTCACAAAGCATATAACTAGTTAGCATTATGTTAAATTACCTCTCTACCCGCTCCGCTTTAATTTCTTGTGAAAGTTGATTGCCTGACTTGTATACATTTTACGAAATAACGCAACCATCTGTATTAATCTTTACTCTAATAAATGGGGTTTGTTTGCAGACAACCTCCTGTCATGACCCATTTTTTTACTTTGAATTTAACGTAGGTTATATTCGATTGGTTCATCACGGTAAATTCCTCAAGCCAATTTTTTCTCGAAAAAAGACCAGTTATTTTGCTTTTGAAAATAAATTAATTGTTTACTCGTCAGTAATTTACAATCGCTTGAGGAGTGGCATTGATATACGTTGAAACACGATGGCAATTGTGTAGCGATTTTTAACATGATATTGTCTTAATATCCTAAAATAAATAAATTATATATATATATATATATATATATATATATATATATATATATATATATATATTAGTTTCCTTTATGTGTTTTTGAACAATTAAACTAATTAAACTTGTGGAAATTTGTATAAAGATTAGAAAATAATGGCACTACCAAAACAACACGACGAAGAGTCTATCCGACACATCCGTCGTTGAAGGTTAAAGTATTCTCAATGTGAATATTTTAACGATTGTTAATGGTACTCTTTCTGCGATCATAAAAAAGAGCTTTCATATTTAGTTTATTGAAAATCAAGTGGCGGATCCACTATATTGACCTAATTATTGTGCAATAGATTTAGACTAAGCAACTGCAATACTTTTTATTACAATAAGTAATGTATTTTATGAAGAACAAATTTCATTAATCCAAAAATAAGCGAATAAATAGCATAATGACAAGATCTTTTTGTAGCCTATTCATGAGGATTTAGTCTGCGTGAAATTTAGAGAAACGACCTTTAGAAATGGCACTGAAACTGCAGGGATTCACAGAAATGTTCTTTACATCTGCTTTTTGAAGTTTGCCTGACTTCTAATACACTGACTCGAATAATGATAATCTTAGCTATTTGTTCACTGCATTTTTTAATATTCTAGATGACTTATCTGGAATCCGATCCCAAATTTTACCCCCATTTATTGTTTTGTCTTTTTATTCTTTTTCTTTTATTATTTTGTGAGCATTTTCCTTTTTAGACGCATTGAGTATTTTCAGTATTTGTTCTTGATTCTATTTTTGTTTATTGTTTCTTTTTTTTTATCTAGGACATCAAACTTGCAATAACTGATTTTTGCTGGTATGAAAAAATTTCTAACCTAAATTATGTTGGTTTTGAAGAAATAATTTCTGGCATTATACCCATTTCATTTAAGCCATCTTTCGTTGTAGAAAATTCTAAGATTTAAGGGAAAATATTCTTAATTTTGCTTTTATTTTAAAGTTATCTTTGTTTCTGGTTATAAATGCTTGTTCTTGAGGATTTTTAAATAAAAACCAAATATCCGCCAGAGCTAACAAAGTAAAGCTGGATGCTATTATTGAAAAGGACCTCCAATCAGTGATTAACTGGGATAGAAAATGGCTTGTAAATTCTAATGCCTCCAAAACAAAACTGCTCTCGTTTAACCACCATAAAGAAACTTTTCTCTCTGCTACCAGCATGGCTGATGCTAGCTAGACTCCTGGAGAGCAACACTCTGCGCCTTCTTGGCCTCACGTTGTCAATTGACTTGAAGTGGAATGACTACATTGAATGAATAGCAACATCTACTGCAAGGAAAGATGAGCCACTGTGTCGTGACAGAAGGTTTTTCTCATCAGAGTCCGTTTTGCACATTTACAAATCTACCATTCGTTCGTGCCATATCTGGTCTGGTGCTCCTGCTATTGATCTCGAGGTTTTTGACAAAATCTAAAAAAGGATCTGCGATGTAATCGATCCTGACTTGGCATCTCGACTTCCGTCACTTTCTCACAGACACAGTGGCTTCCCTCTGTCTTTTCTGCAAGCAATTGCTCTAACGTGCTTTTTTTGCTATATGGCAATTGCTCTAACGTGCTTTTTTTTCCTGGTGCCCCGACTACATGCTACTAGATTGGCATCTACGGTCCCACTCTTTTACTGTCGAAATAGTTAAATGTTACCGCCACTTCTACTCCAACAGTTTCTTTTCTCACACTTTCTGCCTGTGGTCCACCCTATCTTTTAATTGCTTCCTTGAAAATTATGTCTTCAAAAATGTATTTGCAACGTCAGTCGCCATCTTTTGTCGTCTTGAATTCCGTTCATTTGTTAGCCTTTTCCCAATTTCCCTATAACCAGTCTTTTCTCTCACTTTCTCTCACATTCATTCTCTGTATCCCTCTGATTACGAGTGGCATTCCTGCTTTGCTTGGGGTGAAATTATTAAAAAAATATGCACCTGCATATGTGTGCATAGGTGCGTGTATGAATTATTATATATATATATATATATATATATATATATATATGGAAACATACAAGGAGCATTAATGCCACCAAGAAGTGTACAGTCTCCTCAAAAAAACTAAGAATTTACACACTTTTGGAAAATAAATTCACAAGACATGCAATAAAGATGTCCTGTATGATCTGGGTAGAGCTGAATCGATATTCTGATAGGATTTTTCTAGGTCTTTGGTAATGTAATCTTGTAATGTAGTAACACTCATACCAATGTGAAATCTCCATCTGAACGTTAGATGAGGATTCAATGCTGCGTTATGGTTCAGTGTCATGAAAGAATCACGGGTAAGCAGGTGACATGCCATGATGACGTATCAATTTCTAAACGTCCACTAAGTATTCGCCAAGAGTGACACATTGTAAAGACAGCCACACAGATTGTTGCTCCAGGAATGCCAACACGAACCGTTATTAATCTTTTATTTTGAGCGGAATTATTGGTACACGTGTCTTTAGCCACACTTGTCTCTAGCCACACTTACACTACATATCTCGAATGGTGTGGAGAGTAAACAATGAGAATTTTATTTATCGTGTTAAAAATTCAAATTTAAAATCTACTTATGACAGTTCAATATTACTATGAAGTTATTATGAGTAGTTCAACCAGTTCAGTATTTGCCATTATGATGCCTATGAATAGATCTTGCTTTTACTTCAGAGAGGGAATTCATTATTTTTGCTATCACTAGTCAGTAAATAAAGAAAATCTATCATTCTATATTAGAAAGATTCAGAGGCACCGATGAGGTGTATACCTCAATTAGAATTAATTGTTCTGATTCTCACAGAACAACACTGAAATCACATGTTATGGAAATTGTGAAAAGTAATTTATATCCTTTGTTATTTCTATGCATTAGGCGGCTTCTACTAAGCATTCTTTCATAAATGTGACACTCTCATTAAATGCAACTTCAAAATTTTGTTCTCCCTTTATTTCTTTTCTAGTTCTTTTAACCTAACAAGTACGAACGGTGAAAAATTTAATCTTTTTTTTACTTTCTGATTTACTCATTTGTTACAATAGGATATCACGCTGAATGACATCAAGAAATACTCAACTGAAAACAATTAAGAATCTTATACAAGGTGAGAATAAATATCTAACCTCATTTTATATGATTTCTTCATCTTTCTTATTTCGGAAAGCTTTTAACGAAATTGAATTTTCATTGACAGGTTTGTAAGTGCAACTAAGAACTATGATATAGCAGTTTTGATTTTGTTATTGGTACTATTCATAATATAATTTTGTTGCCTGTTTTTCAAGAATAAGTGTATCTCCTCATGCGTATCTCCTCATGCGTGTATTTTTGTTTTTATCTTTTAATGAAATTCTATATTAATATCTTGTATAACTACTCTAAGTTTACTACCGAAGTTGACGTCATTGTTCTAATAATTTTGCTAACAAACATTTTAATGCTGATAAAAATGATACAACTAGAACGCGAAAATTTCGTGCTACAAGTGTTATGTGATTTATGTATCGTATGAGCTAGCTGTAATTTGATAACTGTAACGAAGTTAATATCGATAATAAATAATAAAAATGAACAACTTTTAGTACAAATGACAAGTCTTAGTCTCAAGTGAATGCAACATATTGGAAGAGAATCCAAAGTATAACATACTTAGGCTATAAACAAATGACGTATACCATTCAAAAGAATAACATAGAAAGTATAGAACCCGATGACTTATTTACTGACATAATAGTTGGATATATAACTCTTGCCAACAACGTATGAATTGTTTGATTTATCATAATCGACCAGGATTTACCTACATAACAAACGGAAACGAGAAAAACATCACATGTCACAGAATGGTAATTCTGTTTAGATTAGATAGACAATCATTGATTCATGAAATAAATAATTGCATAAATAATATTTAAACGTATCAATAGTATGATTAGTCGCATGTATTCAGGCATGCCTGTCTGCTAGGATGACATATTTGTACTTGTTCAACACCCTCAATGCCAACCTGTAGTTTATACTGCAACTATACTGAACAAACCTTAGTTACAATACCTGGAATAGGACACGTAATCTGTCATGACCAGCAGTTTGAACAACGCCAGTACGCTGGCACAACCATCGCCGAATCCTGAACAACTCCGTCTACTTTGTGAGTAGACGGAGTTGTTCAGGTCAACCCATGGTATGATTTTCAAACACTTCTGAATGGTACCAAGTGATGGTTTTGTCTCCCCAGGCCAATATTATCAAGAAGTTAGAAACTGACCATGGTGATATTCGAAACAGTCTCATGGTTGGAATGATAACGTTCTAACAATTCTGTAACGTTCTGATAAATAATCGTTATAAATATATTTTAGGGTTATTTTTTTGCATTAAAAATTAATTAGAAAATGTAAAATACATCTCACAACAGAATATTTTACGTCGTTTTGTCTGATTTTAGCAAAATAATCCTGATTATATTGTTTGGAACAAAAACTGTTCAATTTCCGACACATTCTACACGAATTTCGTTTTTCGTGACCTCATTTGAAATTATTACTTTTTGCTTCACCATCATTTTATTTCGCTGACTATAAATATGCAGTTTACTGTGTTATCAAGAGTAAATTACAAACAACGGTTAAATAAGTTGAATAAAACCGATAAGCATATGTTCTTTATCATTTACAATAACAACAGATTTGAGTGAAAAGAAGACCATACAATTGGTTTTAAAAATATATATTCGTGGCATTTTGCTTAAGTAATTTTCATGCTGCTTTTTATTCGCGCCAGCAATTTCTCTTGTCTTCTCACTTTTTCATTCACGAAGTGCCCCTTTCCGATAAAAAAGAGAATTCGTCAGTTTCATCAGAGGATAATTACTCGCCATTCGCTCTACGCTAATTTATTTACAGTGATGGTTTATTGATCTCGTGCAAATCAACGAGAAAAAATTCGTAAAAATTATTTAAAGATATAAATTTCATGAAATCATTCAGTTACAAAAATATTTTAAAATATTATTCATCACATCGAAACGCAATCATTGGATCAGAAGAATTACCTAAAAAAGAGAAATAAAAATAATTTTCCAAAAGTGAAAATTGCTGTAATAGAAAATATTTTTTAATAATTATCATTTTGTAAGTCTAATAGTTACACGCGAAATATCTACTCATGTTTCTGAAAAAAACTCCATTTAATGCCTAACACAATGAATCTTTGTTGGGGAAAACTATTTTAGCATTCATGAAACAAATTAAAAGGAACATATTCCAAATAGAGTGATGAATGAGAAAGCTCAACGCCACTTCATACTCGATCTTGCATGACATTGTATAATAGAATTAGCCATTAGTTTGTTAGACAAGCCGTATGAAATTGGTTAAAAATTCAAACTCACTAAAATTATTGTATTATCAATTATATATCTTCTGTCAACTAAAGATTTTCCCAAATCTATTATAACAAAAATGTTTGCATTTAATGAAGATCAATTAACGAGTCACCTCACTATGGTAGTACTTTCTTCATAATTCTTGTCAATATTTAGTACCGTTGGATTGTTCCGATGCTTCTTCAGATTTCTAATTCTTTCCATTCTTTTTGCTATGATCTTTGGAACTCTCCTAATTATACCAATAATGATGGATATAAATTCTATCCTGTGTGCTACAGATTTCTTTCTAGTTTTTCACACATAGCAATTACACTGTATTGTCTCCAAAAACAACGAAATTCACAGATGAATTTTCTTGTTCTTTTTATGAACAAGATCTAATCATCTCGACTGGATTAGATGATTCGTTTTAATTTCTAAGTACCAGAGAATTATATTATTATTCGCTAACATCTGATTCTGTGTATCTATAATCGTTTGAACAATTCCCAGTGAATGAATTTTTCCACTTACTCATGGTTGTTTTTGTACTTACTTTAACTTCTTTTACATTCTATTTACCCCTATTATATGATTGAGAAGCTCATCTCTACACATAGTCATTTTATTTTGTTATTTCTTATCTGTCTTGGCCTTGATATAGTTGGTTCTTATAAAACTATACTGGACTACTAGTAATAGCGATTTAGTTTTCATTTTCAAATTTTCTCCTCTATGTCTGTCCTCATCTGGTGAGTAATACATTTCGTTTGCTTCTTGAAATGTCCTCATAGTTCTTTTTCTCTTTATTGACTTCTTGCTTTACAATTCTCATACTACATTGGTCTTTTTATAAGATTTATTGAAAGTTTCATCGATCTTCTGTTACCTTGTCTTCTGTCGTCTTAAAGTCCTGGATTGTAGATTAGTCGCAATCCTCAATGCTAACATCTTTTCCTCCTCCTAATTTCTTTGTTGATATACATTTTATCGATGTTATCTTTAACGTATAAAACCTCATACATAGGCATTTTCTTGTTCTTTCTTACACATTTCTCAATTAATCTCCTGTTCGAATATGCTAAGGCTTTTGTATAGATTTCAGTAAATGCTATTCAGGTATTTATTCCTTATATGCCGTTTTTATGATCGATTCTTGTTTTCAAAACCGTCCTCATTCTTCGGTATTTGTTTCTGTTTTATTCACTTTAATCTTCTTGATTAAATCTAATAAAGAACAAAATTTCCAACTCACTTTTCACTGTAATTCATTCACATATATTTAGTGATTGACAGTTTCTTTTGGATTAATTTATATCTTTTATTAAAATTCTGCGTGATGCAATTAATCAGCGTGATTGTTAGGATGAACATTAATAGGACTTGATATTCTTCTTGGAAAATGTCGTCTTCATTTATTTCCTTTATTTATGGCAGCTGTAGAGTTTCAAGACTAATGTAGTCTGTGTTTATATATTCATAAATTATAATCGTTTAACTTCCTTTCTTTTCAGTTTTTAGTTTATTTCAAGCAATATTCATAAAAGTGTCCGTTAATTTTATGGCATTATTTCCTTTATTGTTTAAATTTTATCTGTTTTTGCCTCGTCTAAATTTTCACCATCAATTTATATAATTAATGATTAAAACTTTTGTGTTATAAAACTCTTTTTTTCGGTCTTCCCTTAGTTCACTTCATCTTTCTTATAACCCCAACTTGGGGTCTTAAGGTTAATATCTGGGTTGAATTTGTGGAGCTTCTTTCCTTTTAAGACAGATAACTTCCGCCCTCCCCCTACAACTGCTCGGGAAGTTTATCCTGTCTGCTTTGTTATGGGTAGGCGCTGTACAATTTTTTTTCAACTGCTGTCTTTGTTAAATATTAAATTTTAAATCTCTAGTTCCGACACTGAATACAGTCCACCATTTGGGTTGAATAAGACTGACGCTCTTGTCGTTAGTTGAAATAGTCTATACTCATGAGATTTGGATTTCTCTGTTGTGCAATTTATATGCTGTTATAATAAATACATTGAGCTCTTTTTGTGGATTAGTTTTAATATTTTTTATTATTAGGATCCATTTGGACTATATACAAACGCATTTATTACCTGCACTATATATATATATATATATATATATATATATATATATATATATATATATAAAAATATATTTATTTCAATATTTTGGTGTCTTTCAATATGATGGTGTGTCTTTCAATTGATGTTGAATATATATATATATATATATATATATATATATAAAATTGAGATTAAAAATAAATCTAGCCGCATCCCTCTAGTAACCACTTTCAACCCCACTCTGCCTCCACAATCCCAAATAATCAAAAATCGCTGGGAAATATTACATCTCAAACCAGACCTAAAAAAATTGTTCAAGGAACCCTGCCTTCTAGCATATCGTAGACCTAAAAGAAATCATACGTAGTAACTACATTTCAGGGGACAAGGTAATCCGTAATAAACTAACAACTAAAACAACAGGATTTTCCCAACCGTGTAACAACAAAAGAAGCTTATGCTGCAACCACATTAAACACACAAATTCATTCACTAGCTCAGTCACTAAATCTACTTTCAAAATCTACCACAATTGTAACTGTAGAAGTCATAACATAATTTACCTCCTAGAATGCACACTATGCCAGAAACAATATGTAGGAAAATCTGAAAGGCCCTTTCACTACAGAATTAATAATTATCGCAATCGAATTAAGTCGACTCCCCATGAAAAATTATTACCTGTGGAACAACATTTCCGCCTAGAAAAACACGACTTCAAGACCCATGCCAAATTCACTATAAGTGAGAGAATAGAAAAGTTCAGAGCAGATAACATTAGAAAGATTTTAGAGTTCCATGAAAATAAGTGGATACAACATTTAAAAACACACTATCCAGCCGGACTAAACCATAAATTTAACAATATTAATATATAACTCAACAAATCAAAACCTACCCACATTTCTCACCCACACAAGGTACATGCTTACGGAGGTGTTGAGGCCTCACACTTATGCACACACCCACACGAATATACACACTTGAACCAAATAACACACACACACTTAACAGAGACACATCCCCTCTCCAGGAACCAATAAAACTGTCAAACTGACCAGGGGAATTCAGAGAAGCATGGATCCATCCAGCTCTTATCTCAACAACTTAAAAGAGACTGTTTGACCAACACAAGGAATGTTAAAAAAATCATGTTTAAAAAGATTAAAAAAACAAATGAAAACTACAGACAAAAGTTCATTTTCTCTATCAAGACATTCATTTCTGTAGTTCATTGCTACCAGCAAGCAGAAATTTGTTTTCTCCTGCTCCTGGCCGAAAATAATAATAATAAAAACGAAAGAATATTAATCTACAACCCAGTGTGTCTGTAGATTTTAATTTTTTAATATTTTTTTTTTTTATTGTTCAATATATATATATATATATATATATATATATATATATATATATATATATATATATATTTAAAGTTATGAATATTAAAGCATAAAGAGTGATTACTGGATTTTGCAAAAAAATAACTTAAAATTAAAAAAAATAAAAAGTATGGTTGTAAATTACATTCAAAATTAATGTGGATCAACATATTTCAACAGATATTTATTTTTATACCTACTTGTAACCATCAATACATTACTCTTGCTTTATGTATCTTTAGGCAATGTAAGATGCATAAACTGCACTGCTCTTTAGAAACAGCTCTGGCGATTAAAGAACGATGCTAATACACCAATTATTGCGTGAGATATTCTAGCAAAAGCCAATCTTACAATGGGAAAGATAATAGATGTAATTTGTGCCTTGTTGAAACATTAGTTATCTTAAAACGCTTATTAAACAATTTTTAATGTAAATTTCGATCTTTCATTCTTATTGTTTTTCTTAATTTCAAGTGGATTCTGTTTGTTTTTTACAAAAAAACATTAATCACCCTTTATACTTACTATACAATTAATATTCACAACTTTAAATAAAAATAATTTTATATACAGTCATCCACATACAAGCCTGATTCGCTCTATCACAGCTCATCAGTGTTAATAGACATCTGATTGCTTCAAGCCGGGATCGAAACCCGACCGATTTGGCACGGCAGAAAGAGAAATTCTAACGTATTATATACGAATGTATACAAACGCCAGCAGCAAGAGTGCTCAATTCATTAATAAATATATGACAGCAAAAATATATAGCAATATATAAAATCTAGTTTATTTTAAATGCAAGATATATTTTCAAAATAAAAAACCGCCATCCCTGTTTAATATATAAACTGCACCAACATTGCGTTAACCAGATATTTTTATTCAAATTTAAATTACGAATCGATCAGTCTATATTCAGCACCTGAAGATTGCGTTATGCATGAAAGTCCGAGTCGTTCTACCGGATTAATATATATATATATATATATATATATATATATATATATATATATATATTGAAAAATTGAAATTTTGTCTCTGTGTGTTTTATGCTGTGTGTTTAATGCTACTAGGATACATGAGATTACTGAGTACAAAAGAATACGGAAAAGAAAAATATTATTAAGGAACGAGAACAATAAAAGAATAGGAATCAAGAAGACAGTAGCTAAAGATTGATATTGCCATTAAATTTTTGAAAATCAAAGTTGTCTGGAAAGCAAGATGATAAAAGTGCGAGGAAAAAACTGTTAGCAATGAACTTACGGTTAGATCTAGTCAATTCAAATGTACAGGAATAAATAAATCAAATCACTGAAGTTGTTTAATACAAAAAATGCAAAAAGACAAAAAGGAGGGAAAAGGAGAAAAGTTAGGGGCTAACCAGTTATCGCGCCACACTCTTCAGAACTTAAAAGCGCATATTAAAATAATTTTTGTGCAAAACTGCCTAAAAGGGAATATATAAATATCACGTCATCAATTGTCAATCTCTCAATTTATACCCATGATATCTGTATAAGAAATACAGCCTCTTTTCAAAATCTGTTTTTGTTATATTTTTGTGAAACCCATTTTCATATCACTTCTTTCAGTAAAGTGAGGAAAATAATAACTCTGACGTTATCTTTTTGGAGGAAAATTTGGGAATAATATTATTCACTCAAAGTATAAAACGGCCACAATTACGTTAGACAACGGTGAATGCATGTGATTTCGTCGAATATAATTTCCAGTGGATTATGATAAATACGCCAATGAATTATGGCCTGATTTTATATTTTATAACCAAAAAACACAAAAGATATTACAAGAACATCCTCAACTGTCTAAGATTTATTTTTTATTTTTTTGTTTAGTTTGTTTTAGAAAGTTACTGGGAAACAAATTTCCTCGACGTTCATATTTCGCAGAATCACAAAAACGAAGTAAATTAGTGCTTTTAGTCTCGGATTCGAATATGAATGGCTGTCAGTCATCTGATAATTGTTTGAATAATGAATATCTGTCAGTCATTGTTGTTGTCATGACTGTATCATAATGAAAAATTAATGGTTATCGATTATTGGATAATCGTTTGGAATACACAGAAAGTCCCTCTTTCTCCATTTCGGAAAAGGCCAGCTAAGCGAAAAATCATTTGTTCATTCACAAAGTGGAGATTATTTGTCATTGTCATCCAATTAGTTGAGAAAATCGCCGATACATTAGTTAGATAAGAGGAAATCTTAAATAAAACTGTTCATCCGTGTCAATCAGAACAATTTATGTCTAAATATACTTAAGCGCAGATTCGTTAATTATTAAAAAAAAAAAAAAACATTTAATCAATTTGAAATGCGACAGAACACATGTGATCACATACATAAATTCATGTACAGGAATATTTTATATGCTTCAAATGATATTAAAACGATTAATATTAATTTTAATACAGTTGCACATGTGAATTTTTATTTATATTAATGTATTTAATAGCCAACGTTATTATAACATTTAAATTGAAACATTTTCTTATATTTTAAATAAAGTATTGGGTGGCTCAAATATGAAAATAAATTATTAAAAGAATTTGTAACTAAAATTTATTCAAATATTATCTGACATTATTTCCGACATTTTCAGAAATCCTTCTTCTTTGAACATGTTAGAAATTTGGCAAAACAAGACAAGAAATGTTTTCAATTTTTTAACTAAAAACAAAAATTTTGAAATTCTTTTCTCACTTATAAGATTATTTTAATATTATGAAAGTCGATTTAAATGAAGAGGACAGCCTATAAAGATATTTAAAGTCATTATTTGTCAATCTGAACACACAAAATAATTATGAAAAGTCAGAGAAAAGACTGGGTATAGGAGGGGGACCAAGGAAAGGATAAAAGCTGAACGGGGGGTTATAGAAGATTGAGATTGACATTGCACTTCCATTATCAGTTTATTACTAGTTATTACTCCATCTTATACTTGTTTTGGATCAATACACTCTTCAACTGTATCAGAATATAACATCCAACAAACTTTAAACTCTTTCATGGACGTCGCTTAATTACGTTGGACATGGAGGCTTTTAAGGTCTATAATCGTTCTGTCGCTGGCTCCGTTTCTTTTTTATTTCCTTTTTAATAACTCAGAATGGTAATCGTAAGATATTTAAATAATTTTTAATATTAATGCAAGTGTGAATCTAAGATTTTAAATATAACTTAAGGCAACTTGTTTATATTAATTTTAATTGATGTTTCAATATTAAATCATCATATAATTGATTTTAGCATATTTCTATTTCCCTTCATAATATGCTTGTCTCCTTTCTCAAGTGTCTGAACCATTCCTTCAATCAAGCAGTGTATTATTCATGCAGAATTCAGATACAAATCAGTAAACTTTGAAAATACTTTTCATATCGATTTCTTTTTCTAATACAGTTGTTTGACATTTCTAGCGCTTTCTTGACATCCCTGAAAATTATTTCTCAACATTTTAGATCCATCTTCATTTTATGAATTTATGATATTAAAAATCAATAAAATATAACAGGTAAATTTTTCCTTCTTCGTTTTTTTCTTCTTCCCGTATTCATTGAAACTCTGGTCAGGACATCTGCGCAAAGAAAACAGACTGACAAATGACATCTAAAGAATGTGGGTTTGTTAGCGCTTGAAATTTAAAAAATCTATTTTTACTTCGTATCTTTCTTATATGTACCTTGTTCCTTCAGGAGGTAGGTGATCATGATTCGCCATAATTTCCTGTCTCGTATTGCTGATCTAAGCAGAGTTTGACCTTAATTTATCCCTCTCTGTCCTCGCTCTGCCATTCATCAAAAGATCGCTGATTCCTTCTCTCTCTCTTCTTCCTTCAGTATATCTAGTGAGTGTCAAAATTTTACAAGAACTCATAACAATGTGCCCTGAAACTTTTACTCTCTCTTGATTTGATGTATAAATTCCCTAATTCTCATTTTCTTTAGAACTTCCTCGTTGCTCATATGTTCTGTCCATGATATTCTCAACGTCCGGCTGTAGAATAAACATCTGTTGCTTCGAGTCTCTTCTTCAGCTATAAGAAAATTGCCCAGCATTTCCCTTATTTACCCTTTCCTTTGCTAACTTCCCCAGGAGTTTTTGTAGTATTCCTTGATTCTACCACCAGCACAATATCATTCGCTTAAATTATGTTGCTGATATTGTAGCCGACGATAGGTGATGCTATTAGGTCTTCTAATTCTCTTAGGATTGTTTGCATACTCGTTTCCTACCCGCACACAATTTTGTTCTCAGAATATGTTATAGATTGTTCTAAAATCTTTCCCATAGGTCAAGCTTGTCTAATAGTTCAAATACATTTTTGCGTAGAATTCTATTGAATGCTTTTGTTCCATTTTCGAAGAATATATTTAAATCTTTTAGCATTTGCTCATTCATAAAGATAGGATTTCTAGTTCCAGTGTCATGAACAAAGTTGCATTATTCATGTGTTTTGTTCATTAAAATTCTAATTATATTCATTTGCACCTGGCTTTTTGACATTGCTATGAAAATAGATCTACTAAAGTCTGTTGATATTTCATCAAAATCGTATACTGCCTTTATTAATTCAGTAATGTAGTTGATACTGAAATCATCAAAGCTGCCAGCATATTAAAGTATGCCCCTGTTGCTCTCTTTCTGTTTACCTTGACCAGTGCTGATCTTATTTCAGATCTTAATATTGCAGGTCCTTCCATTTTTTATATTGACGATACCTATACGCTATCGTCGTTTGAAGAGTTCTCCAATTCATTTATTTCATCTTTGAAGTATCGCTTCAAAGATGAGCATTAAATTTTTACATTTCATGCATCCTATCTTAGAGTGCATCTTCTGTTAGAAATATTCGTTTCATTTGCTTCTAACTGACTAAAATTCTAATAATACTTCTTTTGCCAGATATCAATTTATTATTCATATTTTCACAAGTAAATTAATGGTAACTTTGTTCTCATATTTATTTTATAAAATCGGCTTGATTAAAGATGAATTAGTCTGGAATCAATTAAATCTTTTTGTTCACTCATTGTAGCTTATTTTTATTGAATCAAACCTAACGTTTTATATTTTGTTTTAATCTAAAATAATTCGCTAATATCAGAGTTTCCATTTTTAATTTAATTTAATAATATATAAAATCCTAATCACAAACTATAGTTAAAGCTTCGAAATTGGTTTTCGTTTCTCTGAAAACAAATAAAATTGAATCAACACAATGATCTTAAATTTGAATTCATTTTCTTTCTTTGTCAGAAAATCTAGGCTAATTTAGTTTTATTTTGTTTTCATTCTAGTTCTTTTTTACATAATTCAAATGGATTATTTTTTTAAATACAAAAAGATCTATTATTTTCCATCTGCCCATCAAAATAAAGGCTCAATCTTGACTAAGCAAAAGTAAAACATTGAGCAACACTATTTCATCACTACGCTTTCAGTCGATGTTTTCTAGATAGTTCTTTAAGCTTATTTCGTTCGCCTGCTACATATGGGACTAGAAAAACTAACGTACACTCTCAAAGCTTGCTATCGACTGTATCAATTTTTTTTTCAAATGATCCTCTTTGAGCTCGTTTTTTTCAAAATTGAATCCGTCTCATTTGTCTAATATTTCAAAGAACACATGCACACGCTTATTTTTCATAATCCTTTCTTAAGTGATATAAATGATTGTCCTTTTCAATTAAATATACACGTCTAAATAGGATAGAAATGAAGTAATAAAAGTAGACAGATACACGCGCAGGGAAATACTGAACTTCTAAAAGATGAAGAAGCTTACATTATGAAATGTATTGTGGGGTAAACCAGAACCACGATTTCCTATTTAATCTTGTGCCGTACCAAGATCAAATCTTGTTTTTTAATAGAATAACAGTAATTTGTAATGCTAAAACTCACCTCACCTCCTCCTTCTCGCTCTCCTCTAGAACAGTGCAAACGGTTCTGTCTTTACAACGGCTCTCCACGATATGGAACATATGTAACAAATATTTTCATAACGAATAAAGATGATCAGCAAAAGATTATTTGGAACTGAACATGATTTTCTTTCTTGCTTGATATTTTGAATATATTTTCCGAGTATTAAACACTTTAATCTTACATTATCAGTGAAACAATTCCAATTACTGGGCATCAGTAATTGTTTTCAAGATACAGTAATTAGTTTTATCGCTTTACTTTCTAGTGGTTCAATAGATATTATTTTAACTTCTTTTCCTCCCACATTTGTTATGTGTGTGTGTGTGTGTGTGTGTGTGTGTGTGTATTTTTCTTATGCAGTAGATTTTACAGATTATGACTTTATTTAGCATCTAATCTAATGTGCACTGACTATTGTCAATTTTCACGCTTATTCTAATACTTTGGTCATAGATGGTTGTTTTTTGTTTAGCGGCATATCAACTTCTATAAGTTATTTAATGTCAAAATGTAAATATTTTGTACAATTGTTTTTACATAATAAGGGTTTTAGTGATAAAAGCTTTCCTAATTAACCCATAGCTGGGGGAGATGAGGTGAATTCATACCTTTCCCAAGGGTATTTGTGCGTAAGTGAATAACTGGTATTGGAACTCGGCTCTCCGATTAACAATTTGGATCCATTACACCACCTCACATCCAAGTTTATTACAGCAGCTGGTATTCCCATGCGGCCATCTATCTAGGTACTGACCAGGCTCGACGTTGTTTAACTTCACCGATTGTACGGAAACCGCTGTTTCAACATGTTGTGGCCGTATGTCCTTTGGTTGTAGTAACTAATGTGACGTTATGGAGTCATTTCGTTGGTGATTACCGGTGTCTGGATTGTCTCAGATTAGAATAGTGTCAAAGTCATTATTTATTAATTTAGCTTACTGTTGTAGTAAATGTTTGCCTTTTTCCAGAATATATTATATGCTATTTTTCATACACAAAAGTATCGTTGTTTCATACATAACGCAAGTTCACAAGCGTCAATGAGGCTTCAATTTATTATCTATGGTCACGTAACTGGCTTACCAACTTTCATACCTATCGTTATTTTTGATGATAAACATCCCGTTTTATTTGTTCCATATAAGTTAGTCCCTGACACAAACAAATAACTATTTATTTGGTTCTTATATGATTCCGTTTTGCAGTTTAATTACTGGATTTAAATGGAACTGAAAATGATTGTGAAAACGAATTTATGTTGACTAGTATTTTGTTTTTATCTATTTTGGTATTTTACCCAAATATTTTTCATGCGTTTTGTAAAAGTAATTTCATCATAAATTTTCAAAATGTTCATCGTAAAGAATTTTCCTCAACTTAATTAACTTTTTTTCGTCTTTTTATTTTAATATAAACAGATTTCATTATTTTTTTTATTAAGTTTTTCTTATTTTTATTTCCATCCATATAGAATTTTTATGCAGTTACCATATTTTCAAGACAATCATCTGTGATGCAATAGGTTTGATACGCCTATTAAAATAATAAAGTAACATAACTGATAAAACTGAATTGTGTGGCCATTTGTAAGATTGTAACAATCTCCTACAGGTTAGCTGAATAGATCGAACCTGGGCGCGATTTATGTCCTTTGCCTTAGAAAGTTGTTCCTGCATAAGTTGATACAGGGAAAACAAATTACAAAAATAGATTATTTTCAAAAAATAAAAAATTCTTGAATTTCTGCGACAATTTTAGAATGGTTGAACAGGGTTTTTACCTAATTTAATATTACGAAAACATTTCCCGGGCAGGGTTGTAAATGACCATTTTCCTTCTGAGGTATAACATTATTGATCGTTAACTTTATAGTGAAAGCGAGAATTTCCCCGACGAAAAAAAAAAATGAACAAAATCTTTTAATTTGTTAATCTGATTGCAGATATATCTGAGATTTGGAAAGGCTCAGACCTAGATTGTGTACGTAAATGATGATTGTGGGGGTGGGTAAAGATTTCCAAATATTCAAAAACTTGAGAAAGAATTTTCAAAATAGTCATGAAGCATCCAGCAGTTCTGGCGAAACTTCAAATACTATCGATTTGCTTGCTGATGGGAAAAAAAGAACACTTTCCACAGCTCTTACCTCAACACACAAGAAGCAAGAATTCTTTCGACAAAGTATTATTCGCCTCTCGCATTAATATATATATATATATATATATATATATATATATATATATATATATATATATATATATATATATATGTATATATATATATATATATATATATATAATTCCAAAAAATCAGACATTTGACGAAAAGCAATATTTGTCAAGAAACGGTTAAGTTAATAAAAAGGAATTAAAATAGACGTCAATTTGAGCGTTTTTTTAGAAAACCAAACTTCCTGATACTGCGATTTCTACCAATTTGGCATCGTCAAAATGGAAGTTTCCATCCCAAGACACTCATATACATAAACATGCCGCTGATTAAGCTGGGAAAAGAAGTAAAGAGGGGGCGAATATATATATAAATATTCCTACCCAGACTCATAGCTTGTTAACCGTAGCCTATAAATGGCTGGGTGTATTGGTTCGTCGGAGGGAGCGTTCAAGGCAATGTGTTTCAACCATGAATCGGTCCTTCGGTCTAGCGAGGTGTAGGAGTAGCGAAGGACTTGGTAGTTGTGAAGATGAGGAAAGGAAGGAAGCAACAGGAACCTTGTTGTGGGGTAGGTTGGGATGTAGTCGGGGTGGACCTGTGCATTTAATGCCGGGAAAGGGATTTGCGTGTTGTGCTGAGGAGAAGGGTTAGCAGTGATGAAATGTTCTGGCCAGCATAGGCTGCTTCATGGGGGATCTGGATGGCGTTGGTGTGAAAGCCATGCTAGAAGGTTCCTCCTAGCAAGCGCAGGTAGGAATATTTATATTAAATATTCCCTCTTCCTCTTTACTTCTCTCCACTCCTTTATCAGTGACATGTATATCAGAGTGTTTGGGGATGGAAAATTCAATATAGCAAGATGGTAGAAACCGCGGTAACAGAAAGGTTGGTTTTCTAAGAACTTTATATATATTCGTGTGTATGTGTGTGTCCGTGTGTGGGTGTCCGTGTGTGGGTGTCCGTGTGTATCCCCGCTCAGCTAATCACACTTTCGCTAATAAAAATCATTTTCTCGTTCAAATATTGCGTCACTTCTTTTAGTACTTGTCTCCTTCTTTTCGTGACGTGAACAAAATATCAGAAAGACATTGATCCAATACTATCACAACTTATCCACATTATAACTACTGAATCGGACAGCTTCTAAAATCGCTTACGATGGTCTAGCCACCAACTCATACGCGGTGTTGTATCCAGAAAGACCAGTTAGAGCAGACCTAGCAATTCTGCTTAATGGCGATACCCAAAGCCCATGTACAAGTCATCACTTTCAAAACAATCAGTATCAGTCAAGAATGTAAATAAGGGTTTCTGTAAAGAGCTAGTCTATACGGTTTTACACAGCTTCCCTCGGATTTGCGTCATTAACTGAACATTAAAACAATCTTACATAAATCTATGTTCCTTTACTGTCATTTACATTTCTTATACTTAGGAATATCATATATTTTTATTTATAATTATAATTAGGAATATCAAAAGTTCAAGTTGTGAAAATCACAGTTCGCATGCATCATCCTTTTAAAAGTTGATTTAACTCTTTATAAGAAAGAGAACAGTAACATAAATTTCATTAAAAAATCTGATTCAATTATTACTGAAATATCATTATTTACACATTTTATTTAGCTGAAAAATACAATTGTACAATGAAATTCAAAGTTTCTGATCAATGCAAAGAAGTACAATAGTGCATTAACTAAAGTTAATTATTTACAATATTAATGAAAGTGTTAATACACTGAATGATATGAATTAACAAATACAATAAATTTTGCAGTTTAGTTTAGGGGATGATGGTGTGAGATCCGCTTTAGAATATATCTAGCTGTTCAATTAAAATGATATTGGACATTGGTTTTGGTCTGTTGTCGGAAGATTTTCATCAGCTCGGATCCAACTATCACTTAGAAGAATAGGTTTTATAATAAGAGTGGATCTGCAAGCTGTAATAGTATCAGCATTGGTCCTTGTTTTGGAAATCGTTTCAGAATTCCCCATATTTTAAATATACTATCTCCTACTTTTATATGTCGTGAAGAATTGCACAATGTTTTTTCTATCATTTGTCTTGCTTACTTCGTGATAAAAACAGTTTATTCACGGTGATCTACTTAACGAGAAATAAACAGAGTAATGTTATTGTATCATTTTACTATGACCAAAATAATTGAGGTAAGAAGTTATCGGTTTTGATGTATTGATGCTTACAAGCGGTTATGAGAGAAGTAAAGAAAATACTATTAGTCTCGATATTAATTTACATATAAATGTATCCTCATCTCGTCTTTGTCCACCTTTGCTTAGCATCTGCATTATTATTCATACAGGTACACTCCGTGTTTGGGATTCGTATTCAATAGCTGTAAATACTGGTTATGTGTGTACAACAGTTTCCAGAAAAAAAAAATTCTGTTTACTTTTCAAAAATGAATGCTGAGAACAGTTACATATACTTTTCAGTAAGATAAGCTATACATCAATACGATTATGTTCTTAAATGTAAATGAACCCAAAAGAAATTTTCTTCAAAAATGTTAACTTTAAGCTTTTATTTTAACTTTTACTTTAGCTTTATTTTAACTTCTAATATAAAGCATATTTGATTCTTAATATCATCATAGTAATTATTATCCAAGGAGACAAATCAACATTAGAGAAGCTACCACGTCAAAACTATGCAAAATGCTTCGTTAGAACAACATTTTTACAAGTAATCAGCGAAAGTCAAGCAACAAGTAATTGAAAAATATTGAATTAATTTTAGTGGCTTAATTTAAAGACTGATTAAATGCAATATTATCGATTTATTGTAGATTAATGGAAGTAATTGATACATTTGAAAATTCAAAGTCAACAAAGAAATGGAAAAGGAAAATGTTTTTATTATTCATAAGATATTTGCGACTTTCATTCTCAAATCGGTGTTCTTCATGTACTCAAAATGTCCATGATTTCGCCAAATTTTAGGTTAATGAATCATGAAATACATTTTGCTAAAATGTTGCAAAATTTTTATAATTATTTTACGTTTAATTTACCTTTATTAAAGAACTTGATAAATGTATCAGCATTAAGATAAAAATAATCTCTAAATTATAATGTTTGCTTAATATTAAAAGAAATTTAATAATCAATGTACTGCCGGTTATAAATCACTAATCGCTAATGAGCTTGATTTATTTTCACCTCGTTATAGTAATTAAACTATTTTTATTAATGATAACGTCATAGAAGAAACTGATTCATTATAATAGAACTGTCAAATAAAAGTTTCGAAAAAGGGATTTTCTTAAATTGTCATGAAACCTAATGTGAAAAACGATGATTGAGGAACATTTTTTCATTAAATAATACTAATATACCACTTCTGATTTATGTAAAAAGAATTAACAGATTTTTTTTCTTGCCGAAATTTTAACTTCAAATGATGTCAAATTAACTCGAATCTAAATATCAGTTTCCTTTTTAGAATTATTCAGTCTACAAACTGTCGTTTTACATATGGCTTTAGGTTGTTAAGCTAATAATGAAAGTTTTTAAATTTCCCCATTAGAGAAAATACGTTCTGGAGGTAAAGACACAATCGGACGTTTCCTGTTAAACAATAAGGAAGCATCCCTCAATAGAAGTTTTGGAATATTCAGTATTTTTAAAAACAATATTGAATCATTATATTTTAACGTATAACTTCAGAATCTGGTTCGGAGCTAAAACACGAAGTATTCTGAAGTTTTCTTTAAACAATAAGGAACCATTACTTTCTAACAGGTATATTCAAAATGCATTATAATGATATGCAATAAGAGAGTTACAGATTAGATCGAGTAGATGGAACATTAACCTGGGAACGCAGTCCATTTAATAAAAGGAGAACTAGACAAAAGCAAAAATAATTGAGGACTGAATACCACTTAACTCATGTGAAATTAGAAAAATCGCTATTTCAAATGTTCTCGGTTCTGTTGTTGAAAATGATCAAATATCGACAATAAACTTTATTTTCTCTAAAACAATCGGAAAATAATTTAATTCGGACATTATTTTACTAAGAACATAATACTTCTGGAACAAATTCTATTGTGTTTTTCTCAAAAACTGCATTTTATTAGAACACAGCTTGTGCGTATGTGTCGTACTGAACCGCAAATGAATTTACCTGATGCAAGTTCAATTGCCAGACAAATAGGTTTAAGGAACTGATAAATGCAATTAAGAATCAGTAATGATTGATTTATCATTGTTATACATATTTTACATTGAAGTTCTTGTAGTACCTTTTTCTATAAAATTAGGAATCTGATTGATAACGTCATTAAATCCAGCCAATGAGAAATGCGACCTTAAACCAAATGGAAATCAAGCGTAAACATATTCGAATAACAAAAACATCAGAAAATATTTCCCATTTAAGGAAATTATTTAAATTACTACTGAAAAATAGGCAATAAATAAATAAAATAGTTAATGGATAAAAATGTTGCAGTCGACTTTTGAACTGCAGAAAAAAAAATGTTCCAAAAATTACTGCAACACTCCTGTATAATATCAAAATAAAAAGTTATTAAAATCGATAAAGCCACGAAGTAAACTACATTGAATAAAGATAGTTGTGTAATTGAAAGACAAATTGAATGATGAGTTTTGTAATAGCAATGATAATTACTTCATGAAATTAGATATCCCTTTTATTTATATTTTGTAGCAAATGTAATAGATTATTGGTTTTTCTTCAGATTTTATTTTCATTTATTAGCTACAGAATTTTGATATATATTAAACAGAAAAACTTTTACGTTGAAGTTTTTTATTTTTATGCGCAATCGTCCGATAAAATATAGAACTAACTTTAGCGTCTTTGTTTTTTTACATACATCTAATAGCGACAAATTCATCAGACTCACTAGAAACTATTCTTATTGCTGGTTGTACTATAAAAGTGTAACTCTAATATAGTGCTACACGGCATCTATAAAGAAAACGAGACAAGTTGTTTGGATCCCATATAATTCTGATTTCTGTGTAACACTACAGGAATAAAATCTATTAATGGCAGCAATAAATCTTACTCTTCAAGCTATTAATATATTGATGTCTTTATCTAATAACCGCAGAAGTTCTTTTTTGTCTATAAAAGAATAAATCGCTTCAATCGCGATCAAATTCCTCCCATCAGTAACAAATTGAGAAAGTGTTTTATAGAAATCATTTTACTTAGTATAGTAATTTGCTCTAAATTTATAATTTTATATAATTTTTCAAATGTTTATACTTGTTTCCAGTGGAAGAAGTACGTAATTTATAATGAATCTAAATATCTTCCTTCGCTTTTTATATTTTACATGTTGATTCATTTTTATACATCTGCATTTCTTGAAGGAAAACAAATTTTCTCAATGTAGATAGAATTCAATCTTTTCATATGAAACCTGGTCATTTTAGGAACATATTCCCACTATCTTCAAATATTTACGTTCACTTATATAAGTATGCTAAGGAATTTTTAAAAAACATTTATTAGATTATACCAGTCACATTTCTTACACAGAAAGTCACTGATGACTTCTCAGGTAATTAATATGATATTAATAACGATTCTACATTCAACTGCATTTAATATTCACTGAATATATATAATCTATATATTATGTATTTCTGAGGATAAAACGGCTGTCACCTATTTACTATGTAATATTTGTCAATTAATTAGAGAGACCAACAATTTACTGTTTATATTCGTTACAAAAATATATTAATTAATCAATGATTGGTACTAAATTTCTCCTTAAGAATGCAATAAAGTTTTATTGTTTCAGCTTTGACACAAGATCACTAATAAATAAATAACTTCTCAGCAGGAGAGCTCAATAAAATATCTTCAGTTTCTGCAAAGGACGTATAAGGACGTATGCTCTGGTTTAATTGGACTAACGTCCCGGTTACATGTCTCCGTGCGTGCAATCACATGTTAGAAGAAACACTTAGTTCGACTCCGGGTCCCCTGATGTAACAGGACAGATTGAGGGAAAGAAGGGCAGAGAAAAGCAGTGTTTAACTTATTTAATGGACTTGAACGAATGGATGGCTTAGCTACTTTTCAGCTACATGCAAGTTCTCTTTTTCTCCTCATTGTCAATGCAGAAATGCTGCTCTCTTCTTGTTGATGCAGCTGCAAACATTTTCCTCCTTCATGGAATCAGAATTTTTTGAAACCCACTTTACAGATATTTGAGTATTCAAGATACTACTGTTTAGTCTACTGCCATGACTCACCGGAAACATTCACAGTTTTGCAATTTTGTCAGTCCTAATACGATCAGCAGTCCGATTGGTCTTATCCCCATTCACAGCAGCAGCAGTAGCAGCAGCTAATCTGTCGCTGCGAGGCGTGCCAATATAGTGAAATTCTCCTTTTCCCTAGATCTACCATTAACTCGACTGACCCATCTCCTTACTGTTTTACATCGTTCATCCTTTCCATAAGCATTCAATAATATACTGTGAATGACTATAACGCTTTCTCCTTCAAAAGATCATCACAGCTCTTTGCTTTCTACGTGTATCCTGAATGGCAGTTATTTTAAAACGGATTATTTGTAGAAAATAAGAATATACCGCCATATTTTGCCCATGGGCTTCCGGACAATTTATACTTCATAGCTAAAAAGTCGGAATTATAATTCTTTTAAAATTAATCATAACAGCCGTTACTTCCAAGATAATTCAAACTATAAGAAAATTTGCCTCTTCACCTCATAAACGCAGGAGATGAAATATAATTTACAAAGTCAACGATACAATGACTCTAAAGTTATCAGTTGTTCGACTGGAAAATTATGCTTATGATATTGAAAGGTATAGAAAGTATTTTTATATCTTTTTATGCTGACATACAGAAAAAATATTTCCAGTCGAACGCGTGCGAATATCTTGGTGCAGATATCTTTGAACGTTTTATTTGAACTGCACCAAACAAAACTTCCGATACCATCACCGTGGTCAATGTAGATTTGTGATTCATCACTGAATATCTCTTTCATTGAATCATATACATTCTAATTAAGAAAGAATTTTAAAAAAATATTTAATACTATGTGAAATCAGTAACTCCGGAAAATTGGAAACGAAATTAATGAAGCCAAGCAGCATAGACAATATCTTAAAATGCATAACATTACAAAACATCATACAATCCAAACCAACACTGAAGAAATGTCCTGATATCCGAGTTATATTTAAACCCTGAACACACTAAACTAAAGAGGCCTGCAAACTGGCGGATTGGGTTGAAAATTTCTTGAACAAAAAATCAACATCATCTACCAAGTATTCCAAGAAATAGGACTAAAGATAAAGCTTTCCAAAATAGAAACCATGATCTGGAATTGGAATGAAAACAGTGATAGTGAATCCATCATAAAAAAATTCAGTATATGGAATTAGTAAATACCAAACACTTCAGATGCCTTAGGTACGGATCAGTTATAATAAATATAGTATAGCAAGCGAAATTCAACATAAAATATGTTGCAGTAGAGGTACTTTCGCCCAACTCCTCAAATTACCACAAAACCAAAGCGTTAACCTGAAAACTTTAGTTATATTCTTAAAACGCCGAGATCTAGACTTTCATATGAATGTCATGCACTGTGCTAAAACCGCTTATAAATATCTAAAATTTCAGCTGTACACACCGGTTTCTCAAATCAATGGTTAATAATGGCTTTGTGTGAGTAAAACAAGCGAAGGCCATTATACTTCAAACACTGTGGCCTGGCGCTACAGAATCATAAACAAAGAACTGTACCAGATAACAGAAACTTCATCAGTCGAGGACTTTCAACAGCAGCAACATTTAAAATGGATATCCCATTAACCCGAAGAGGAAGTAATGGCAATGAAGAAGTTGACATTCTATACTACTTCAAATAAAAGGTTAGAAAGGTTAGAAAGGAAAACACCACCATTTTAACTGAAGAAACTTTTATAAATATCAACTGATAGCGGTACTGGCTACTCGGTCAACGAATCTCGAAAGTTTTCTTATATAGAAACAGCAAATGTTATCGTTAGCATAACCTTGGGTTTTTCTGTTTTAGTGCTGGTTTTCATATAATTTTTATCTATGCAAATTACAAGCTATTTAACTGATTTCATACAATGATGTCATAAATATTGAATCCTGTTTCTGCTCTTTTGTCTTGTTTAGCATTTTCTACTTTCATGGCATATAGCTTTGAGTTTTCTATTCATATACTTTGGCATCTTCTCTGGTCTGCTTGTATGTTTACCTTTTTATAGCTTTCACATTTTTTATATTTACACTCAGCTGACTGGAACAACAAAAATATTTTGCTATAACTTTGTATTCGATTTCTTTCTCAAAAGTGTTTTATAATCTTTTCCATTCTTTAAATCAACCTCTCTTGTTGAAACCATATTTCCATTTAATTAGCCAAGTTGAACAGCTTATTAAGATCTGTAAACACTTATAACTTCCAAATAATTTCAATAGCTAGATATGTTATGATATTTGCTTTAGAAATGCAAATTACTAGACGATTCATAATCTTTTTTTAACATTGAGTGATTCATTTTTTTAATTTGTTTCATTTGTAAAAATATGACATTTATTTAAATAATTACATATAATTGGCTTTGAGTTAGGTTTTGTAAATTTAAAATGTTCAACTGTTAAATGAAAAATGTTTTTGATCTTATCTGTTCTTGAATATTTGCTACGATGTAAAACTTTGGGTTAATATCGTCTAAATGATGACGATTTCATAATTTTCCCAGCGTTTGTGTGTACATTTTTTGTGATAATATTTATACGAACGGGAACATATACATGAAGTTAAATAATTACAGTATTTTACGACAGATTCTTAAACTCATCTAAACGTGTGTATATATATATATATATATATATATATATATATATATATATATATATATATATATTCGTACCAGAATAATAAACCTAGTGTCATTCCATATTTGCTTGAGATTTGTATTGCCATTATTACCGAACGGGAAGGTTTTAAAACATGCTATGAATATTTTCCCGGCTCTTCTTTAAAACATTATTCTGAGCTGGGATTTTATGTCAAAAACAAAAGCATTGACAAAGAATCAATGTTTAATAAAACTTTTTTTTCCTCTGCGGAAACTAAAACAGTTATCGCATGTTTTCTAGGCAACGTTCACATTTGGTCTGGTCATTTTCTTACAAAAAACTATGCTTGGTTTTATTACACAAGTCAAAGTTGTCAGATTAAAATTGGTATTAAGCAACCGATTTTGGTAACCTGTTCATTATCATACACACACACATATATATATGTACACACATGTATGTATGAACCTACACACATGTATGTATGTACACACATATGTACATATGTATGTATGTAGACACACACACACACATATATATATATATATATATATATGTGTGTGCGTACGGACACACCATATGTATGTATGCATGTACATACACGCGCATAGAGAAGTAGATAAATGTGCAAAAATATATGTATATATGTATGTACACACATATTTATGCATCTACACTCACATATTTATGTATGTATATATACACACATGTATGTACTCATATATGTAGGTACCCATTTATGTATACATATGTATCTTCACACTCTTATTTCCGTATGTATTTATGTACATACATATGTATACACACATATCTATGCACATATGTATGTATGTATGTATGTATGTATGTATGTATGCATATATGTATGTACGTGTGGAACCCCTTTAAAGAATTATATAAAATGCAATTAATTTTACTGATATCACTAAAAAGTCAATTCTGTACTGACATTTGTTCACACAGCAATTAACTAATTTTCGTGCTTTTTGTATGCTTCAGATTTTAATTTCTATAATCTTATATATTAACCAATCAGCGACTTCATATGAAACACGTGGCAGCCTCTGAGTTTTCAAACAATTAATATTTATTGTTTGCTACGAAATTTCTCACTTCAGAATATATTTTCTCTCCTTAAAATAGATATTTAAAAGTGGGAATATATTTATTAACCAATAAACTCGTGCGTTTAGTAAAAGCTAACTTTTAGATTTTTTTCTTATGATTATTGTGATGCTTTTCTTTGGCCAGGGTCATTCGTTTGTTATACAAGCTGAAATTCAGAATCCTTAATTAATTACTTAATTTTCGCATATTTTTTCGAGTATAATATTTTATTATATTATGAAACAGACGGACTGAGTTTGTTTACAACCGTAAGCAGTAGTATTAATACAGCTCACTGCCTATCGGCCGCTACTATGAAATTACACACATACATAAAACTACGTAAATACGTGACACACTTTTTCTCATATGTAGACACATTCTGTTTCTTCTGTACTAGCGTAACGGGTTCGGTTATATTATAACGACAAAAATATTTTTGTGTGAAGTTGTTTCGCAAAAAATCTTTTTAATTCATTTCTTTCAACTTGAAAGATTTTGAGTGATTGGAACACAATCTTGGATATTACGAAAAAGACGAATAAAGTTCACAACAATCAAAAACCTTTGTGTCTATGTAATGATAAGAGCAAGAAAAATGGCTTTAAGAACGGCATAGAAAGAGGCATGAGGAAAATTAAAAGTGAAAAATGGATTGACACACGAGAAAATATTTGAAGAATCTTATGTTACAAATGTAAACAGTAATAAGATGCAGAAGATAAAGAACATTGGCTAAAGTCATGAAAACAACCAAACTAGAACCTTTAAGTAAATATCTCAAAGATAATTATGTAAATTGGCACAAAAATTGATTTGTATATAGTATGTTTTAGTGTTAAATGGAGTGCCACATTGGATATGTGTGATGGCTAACCTGGAAATCGATCCCTTCATGTAAACATTCATCCAACCTGACTAAGACAACAGTTGGTGTCGTGTAATGATTTTGTGCTATATTTAGGTAGTAAAATTACCATCCAAATTGATGGTATCATAATAAATACATAAACTAACTTCTTTTTATGGGGTTACAAATCCCAATCAAGAAGATTTAATTTCAAAAGTAAATTCATGCAAAACTATTCTCCTTGACATGCAATGTTGACTATAGCATACAAGATGTTAACACTGACACCAAATTAATGGGATGGTCCCTAGTCAATAATATTCCTCCGGTTTTCTTCAGCTGATATACGTTGGAATTTCGAACCGAGCCCTTTATTTAGTCCACGTGGGTAGATTATTCTAATTCCACGTGTCATGCACAGATATCTCAGTTTCAGTTAATTCGCTGTAGTAACTCAACTCTTCAAGATTTTGTTCCCTCTGCTGTGTCCAGGTATTGAACTCACAACTCTTTGAGACAAGTTTTTTTTTCGATCACTCAACCAACGCTTTTTATCCATTCTGAGTGAATATTTGGAAATTATAAGCCTAATGACACGGTAACCATTTTTTAGCAGAGCTTGTTACAATTTTTGTTATTGTTGTTTTTCTCTGTCTCTCTGTATTACTGGTTCCCATATTGTGTTTATGTCTATGCTTGGCCGACTTAGGATATTTTTGTAGCCTAGCATATGTGCTGATTCCTTAAGTTTTCGTATTTTCCAGTGATGTTATTATTTCAACTTCATCCCACAGAGGGTGGTGATCTCACTTTCCCTCTGTATATGATCAGCCATGCCTGATTTCTTTCCTATTTACCTTCGTGTTACGACCTTATGTTGTTCCCGCAGTCTTATCTTAAGGGACGGCCTGTTTATATTTCTTCGCACAGTTGCATGAGATAGCGTACACACAGCCCTTAATCATTTTCTCCTCTCTGAGTGGTCTTACTCGGAAGAGATGTCTGCGTTGTGCTAAACCACTCTTGAAGGTTGTCCTTACGTTATATGGACCACAGATCTTTTATACTTTTTCCAATGAGCCTTTCAGATAGCGTAGGCAGAACGAGGGCGTTTTCTGACTGTTTTTATCATCGTGTACCCTTCTGTCCCAGTTTGTGAAACGGCGTGAATATGACAATAAAGATGCGGACAACAGTCCGGACGATGTAAATAGTTACAATGCCTCATTTCAGAAATATAGACAGATATTACTCACTTTCGTTTATTAAACAATAAATTACACCATCTAGCGTCCTCTATAGTTTATCTTTACTTACAAAGTTAGCTATAAGATTATTTTAGATCGTACTTAAATTTAAATATTTTGAAAACCTAACGATATTTTTACTTCTGTTTATGAATGCATGTTGCAAAATAAAATACCTTGATAAAATCCTTCAGGGGACCCAACTCTTTGGCAGAGAAGTGTTCCTTTTGTCTTTGTGTATCGCACATATAGTTCTGATGTTAATAAAACAGTTCTCGATATAATAAAATAGAGCTATTAAGTAAATATTAATAAATATACATATTATCCCTCACCGATAGCACGATTCGGAGTTTCATGCACAACGCAATTAAGAGGTGCTGAGTATAGCCTGACCATTATATAATTGAAATTTTAACAAAAAATATCTGGTGATCGCAATGTTGGCGCAATTTTGACATAGGGAATGCTACTTTGATTAAAAGAGAAAATAATCCACTAAGACGAAAATATCTGGAAAATGACTTGATCACTATTTCAGCCACGGTAAAGGTTTTTACAATATTATCACTATTCTTGGTAGATTTTCTGTTGTCATAAAGGTGATGGGGAGAAACATTGAACAAGTTTTCGTAGAAAACAAAAAGACAAAAAATATTAAGAACTACAAAGGACAAGAAAGTGTGGAAAACCATGATCGCCTACGTCCTGAACATATAAAAACGAAGAAGAAGAAGAATGTTTTTCCACGTTTATTTGTTGTACACGGCTCTCGCTTATTTTAATATATATACCTGAACGAACACACTCTTATAAATTTGTATCTGAAAGGTTAGAATGTCAAATATTTTCTACAGTGAAATTTATTTTACCGAATATCTTTTTAATGAAATAGATTGTTGCATAAAAACTTGAAAATAACCAATAATCCGTTTAATAGAACCATTTAAATTATAATGACGTCAGTAACTTCATATAAACCATGACTGAATATTCATTGTATTTAATGATTGTGGAATATAGGTTTTGATTTTTATGAATGCAGCATTCGGGCAAATATTCTAACATGTAATTTAAGTATGTATTTCTGTTATTGAAAGATGAAAATAATTCATGACCACAGAAGAACTCAGAAGACCTACTTAGAAATTAAATCAAATCACTTTATTCACGTTCCATCAAACGCATTTCTTTCTGAATAAAAGTCAGACATTTCTGAGCAAAATGCTGGTGACTTAAATTATATTCTCAGCGTAATAAACTTTCACAATAGATATTTTCCTGCTTTGAAACACTTTATCTGGCTGTTTTGCAGAATAAAACCTTTTTCAAGGCCATTTCTCGGTGTAGTCTAGCAATTTTACAAAATTATAATAATGTTTGAAAATGATTCCAGTGAGTTCAATTTTTATTCTTTCTACGGATGTTTTATTGAAGCTTTAAAGTATTTTACAGTAACTGAAGACTTTTACACTATATTTTCATTCCATAAACACAGGTCCCTTATTAAATTAGCAAAGAGTTTGTTAAGTCAAGAAACCTTACTAATTTCGAATCTTTTGACACTGATGTACACATCGTTTGGATTTAAATATATCACTTAAAAGGTTGCAGAAAAAATAAAACAAAAAGACACGAAACCTCTTCATATTTATAAAGTGTTATCAATGAATTGATTGAGGCTATCGACAAAGAAATCTTTTAGTGGGTGGAAATGAAGATATGAGGATATGTCAGTATGTGTGTGTGTACACCATTTTGAAATAGGAAAGATTGCTATTACTCAACCGTAACAATAAAATTTGGTTCATGAAATAGCAGAGATCAAGTGTTTAAACGATATTATATGATATAATTATGAGTAAAGAATGAACTCATGAATAAGTGAATAAACAAACATGGATAATTCGTGGACGGAAGTAGAACTTCTTTCGCGTTATTCATGATCATCGTATTATATCTCAGTTAATGCAAAATGTTAATGAATTTGATATTGATAATAAATATTTGATATAAATATATTCTTCAAATTTGCCATATTTATAAAGAGAAAATTACTCAGTATCGAAGGCAGAGCATTTAGAGATATAGACAGTGTGGACATAGGAATCAACACTGCATGGTGACTGTCAGTTTTGGCCTTCAATGTGATCTTCAAAATAAATCTTCATGCTAAAATGATTATAAATAATATAAAGTTTATACTGACTCTCGCCAAACAAACAAATATTATCAAAGCTTATTCGAACAATTTGTCCTCTGAAATGCTGTAATTATTTCATTCAAATTTGTAAGATGTTCTAATTGCATGTAAATATCCAATTTTTGATCGAAGCAAAACACCATTATAAAACTGACACAATTTACACTTAATTTAGTTTTTGTGCTCAGAAAATGATGTCGGTAAAATACGCCACAAATTTCCAACTTTCTTATAGTTTTACTGCTAAATTCAAACCAACAAATAAATTTCAAAAATAAAATATTTATCATGATGATATGAAAGTTTTAAAAAGTGACCTATTTCACTAATGTATTCTACATTTCTTTATATCAAACTTCTAATCATTTTTTTAAGTCGGAACAAGCAAAGATTGAATATCAGTATACCATAACGGGCGTTTTGAAATCGTTTTGAAATCTCATATGTTGAAGATAAATTCAAAGACCTAAAATGATTATAAGAAAATCAGGTTCATTTTAGAACATTCTTTATTCAAAAGAAAAATTAAATGAATAAGCAGAAGTTATCACCAACAAATAGGGAAGTATAAAGACTTACATCCATTTCTATTAGGTTTTAAGTGAACTTCATCAATCAGCAAGAGTTATCTCATCAATAGAAATAATCGGATATTCAGTCATTAACATATAAACCGAAAATTGCTAGAACAAATTTAATTAGAAAAAACCTACAAGAATCCTGAAACAGAACGAAAATATTAGCAACGAAGAAATTCCCTCCACCATAGCGCCACCAGTTTGATATCGGGAGGTTAGTTATGCAGATAGTAATACATTTGTACTTGGAAAGAAAAATGAAAATTAAATGATCAAAATAACTAATGAAAAACGATGGGGAATTTATAATGTTTACGTTGAAATGTATATTTAACAAATGGGCCTATGCGCAAGAAATGTCAAACAATAATTTGGAAACCGATTACTTCATGTAGTTTAGCTCTAAATATTTTATTTCGTTCAGTGATTTATCCTCTCTCAATCTATCTCTGTTTATTTCGAATGTTATCATTTCCTGGTTGCTTTATTTTGTCTTTTACTTTTTTGACTGTAAAATCAAACTGTAAACAAATCTGATTTATTTGGGGTGTACCTTTTTCTTTTGCAAATTTTGAGAATAAATTTTAAGTATCTTTTCATTCGAAGACTGCAGCTGAATGTTTGGTGCAATGCGCTTAATGACTTGCTACACTCATCTCTCTAACCCTTTGCCCCAAGATATGACAGATGAAATCAAAGTGAAATAGATCGAGAAAGAAAACGTCGACGAGTATTGAAATCGATTTTTCTTCTTAAACTCGGACCAATGTGAATATATATTCATGAAAAATATTTAAATATGTGGGGTAAGGCCTGAAAATAACTTCTTGTATAAATTTCTTAAATGATTTTTATATTCCATTGTTACAGTCATTAGAGTGAGGCACCAGCATAATAATAGAAACAGAAAACTTACATTTGATTTTATCTCAAAGAAAAATCGATACCTGAGATTTAAAACGAATTTTTAAGAATGAAAAATCTTTCTTGAAGCGTTTATTTTAGTTTTAATTTCAAGCTAATAGATTAAATTTAATATTTCCAATAAGTAAAATACTTTACTGTATTTCAAACTAAATTTAAATTCAGTTTGAAATACAGTAAAGTATTTTTCATTCTTAAAAATTCGAAGGAGTTTTTTTTTATTATCAATAAAAACGCTATAATCGCCCATATTAACATATATCTCAACGCACCCTAATTTTCTTTCAAAATTAAAATATACTTTTCTGAAAGTTTATTTGAGGAAGTTTATCTGTTTAAAAGTTTAATTAATCTGATTTGAAACAAATTACTTATTTTTAGTTAAAATATTGCAGAAAAACATTTTTGAAACACAGGTGGGTGGCTTTATCTTTCAATAGACATATTTGACCTTGACGAATATAATGTGAGCCACTTTTTATAATTTTTTAACTACCCAGTAATTTTTAAAATTTTAATTTCAAAGCAGTCTAATATTTTATTAATTTTATGTACTTTGCCTTTATAACCTAACTTACGAAGACGCTTGTTAAGTAAATGTTAGAAAATTACCAATAAATTTAAACTTTACTATATTCGTATTTAAAAAAGATCAACGCGTTTATACACATAAAATAAATAAAAATATTGGGTTTCGTTGAATTGTAGTGAACTTTTCCATTTATGGTTAGTAAATACACTCTAGTCTTAATTTAATAACAATATCACTTGACCACTGCAAATTAATGCAAAATTTTAAAAGATTCTCAAGTTTGAATTATTCTAATTATCTTTTTTCAAAACTCAAAAGAATTCTTGTAAAAATTCATGATTCTCAATTTTTTCTTATGACACTAGTGTCTCTAATTTATTTTATGCGTAAAAGCAATTACATTTTTTCTAATTAAATATTGTCTTTTTTTCATTTTTTACGATTCAGAGCATATTTTCTGTTTGACTAAAAGTATTTCATTATTTAAATTCTCCGAGAACATGGACTTATTAAAAATTAATCCCTAAAAAGAAGAATTTCTCGAAATTTCATAAAATGAAATTAGTGGTGAAGAAGGTGTAAAAAAAGTATTTTACAAAGATTTTCTAAATAAAAACCATTTCAAAAATAATTTTATTCGTTTGTAAATAAGGCCTGAAAGTTTCATTTAAATCCGCCAATTATCTGATTATTGAAAGAATTTCCAAATCAATGTAAAAAGAAGACGCTAAAACTTGCTAATTTAACGCCAATAAAAAAAAACAATAAAAATAAAACACAGAATTTAAAAGCTGCTATACAGCTCCGAATTATTCCACTCCTAAAATTTCTGCTGAAACTGAATAAATAGTGAAACATGTTAAATTTATTAAGATTTCGCACTTTTTCCTTATTTAATCTTATGATATTGTGTTAATCAAATGATTCTGCAGCCTATATCTTTTGAATTTTTATGAATAAAAATGCCTCATCTTGATCATAATAAAACATGACATTCTTAAAACAATTATCAATATTTTAATATGTATAGATAGAGGGAAATTAAAATTTTATATTTTTCATATTAATATCCTGAAAATTGTATCAACATCATTTTTAATGTCAATTTAGGTGAAAAATGGCATCTGAAATCTACACAAAGATGAAAAATACACTGAGCTCAGTACAAGCAACCGAATCCTGTAAAAATAAAACGCAGATTGAAAACTATTTCAAGAATTGAATGACGTAAAAATAGAAAATTACTACTCGTTTCGGTGATGGCATTATTCTTTGTTTAATAGGCTAATTCAAGACAAATAGTAAAATCAAAATGCTATTGCCATTCAATTTATAGAAATTACACTTGATCTTTAACTTTTCTTTCACTTCGTTGTGGACATAAAAAATATTAAAAAAATTAATGACTTTAGTGAAAATTCTCAGCTCCAAAAGTAAGGTTAAGACAATATATATTTTTCTCCGTTGATCAATTAAAAGAGCAATAGCTCGAATGATTATTCTTATTCATGAATAAAGTTTGTACATTTCTAATATGAAGATTATTGTGCAAATCTATATTTATGTGTTTGGTCTTTCATTCCGTTATGACTTATGTGACAATACATTTCTCTTCTGTTATTATGCACGGGACGGAGCTGGAGTATGCAATTCAAATTACAATATATCGATTTAAATTTCTTAAAATTCATTGCAATAGTTTATTGAGAATTACTTCGGCAGGGTTCAGTAACAAATCTGTTGCTGGTAACCATCGAACATGTATTAATATGAACACAGCTCTGATGAGATTTTGTTTTAGATTTTGAGGTGAGTGTTGATTTCACTCTCATTAGGGAATGGATATTTATACGTACAAGTGTGCAAAATGTGGCACAGGGCCTAAAAGGGGGGGAACGGTCTTCTGTCTTAATTCTAAACTTAGCTAGTCACTAACACGGACACAAACATACCAACAATAGTCCTATCACCAAAACAACACATTCTCTCCTACCTTTCTTACTACGTCCATCATAATACCTCAATGTCTCTATGAAATCCTAACTAGTCCCCATATTTATATTTCAAAGTCTGTGGGGGAATAAAAACAACAATTTTAAAAAACAATGATTATTTACAATATGAATTAATACAATTTACATGAAAACAAAACAAAATAAGTTTAGTAATAACCCCCACCCAATCCCTAAATATGGCAAAATCAACACTTAACTGGAGGAAAAAATTGCGGGATTATAATAGTATAAAAACACAATCATCCATCCAAAAAACACTCACACAAACACGCACTCATTCACTCACAACAAATACGAAAAAACACACGCGAAACAGAAGGCATCCCGCGACAACCAGAGAACTGACATCACTGACCACCTAAAAGAAGAAGGGGATGGGGAATTAAACTAAAGAAAAACAGGGACAGAAATAAAAGGGAGTCAGTGAGCATACATACCCTAGCTAAGGTAACCGGAAAACTGGAAACTAAAGATTCAAACTAAACCTAAACTAGCCTAATATCGGGATGGGTTTCCTCTGTTCAATACATGAAGGACAAAATCCTGTACCTAACCGGCATCAAAGTGCCACTCTAGATCAGCCCCTTTCACTCTACACAGTCACGCAAGATTTACCCACCTTTTGCCGAATTCTGATGAAAAGAGTCGCCACCTTTCCGTCCTAATCTTGACTTGAAGCTGATGCCTTCGTCAACGGCGGTGCCACGTTGCTACAAACAGAAGAGGCCTCAAGGACAAAGAACTTCCCCTGCAACATGCGAAACATGAGGTCTTCAACAAACTTACACAACGGTGCTACCAACTTGCAATGAAAGAAGACGTGACAAAGGGTCTCGACTTCCCCATCACAGCGTCGGCAGTTTGGAGATTACTCCAAGCCCGCTTCGCCAAGTTTCTTCGTGACCCAGAGGGCCCCACGAATCACCAGCCACGTGAGGAATGCCTCATCGTTATTGAGACATTTCAACCCAGGCGCCCAAGGCCAGACTGAGCGAGCCTCCCGCTTCGTAAGACCGAGATCGTCAATCAGATCATCATGAACGTACCCCCTGACTAACATTTGATATAATGCCCTACGATACAAAGCCTGGACGTTGGAGAAGCCATCTGACGCCCGTAAGAGGCGTTTCAGAGCAAGACGACATTCACGGTAGAAGGAGCATTCGGCTCGGGGTAAACTGCGGGACTCCTCCTCGCACGAGTGCACACTTCTCAAGGATGGGAAATTTCTACGGGCGTCTTCCTTCCAGAAGGCGCTCTACTCATCCGATTCGCGACACAAACGATCTAGGAATCCGATGCAAAGCATAACAAGACGAATCTTAATGCTAGGCAAATCTTTAGACCGTATTTCAGATGGATGAAGGTAACAGATCTCCCTAGATACCCTAGCGGCGTTCTTCTCCACAAGAAAGAGAACAAGGGCCACTACTAATGATATTAGTGTGGCATACGGAAGTGGAAGTAACGAGAGTCGGTTTGGAGAATCGGGTAGATATGTGAAATACACCCAGCCACTTCCACCCTCTTCAAGGAAAAAGTCCTCCGAGACGTCAAATTAATTACGATTTGTAGTCTCGGTCCGACCAATTCATTCCCAATGGATATCAGGACCGAACCAGGCGCCGAGAGTATTTTGACAGGCCCATCTGTCCAGTGGAAAGGTTCGGGAAGATTCGTCCCATCCAGGACACCCTTTTTTAAGCCAACAAACTTATCGGAGTTGATCTTGTCACCATCTCATAACCACTGATAACCTCACTAGGGAATGACAGCAAAACACTTGTCTCTTCCCTTTTATAGGCAGAGGTACACAAATGCATGCTGGGATTTTTTTCTTAGCCAATAAATTAGACTGGTTTGCAATTTGACATGAATCAGCCTTTATTGTGTTCCTCTGAGAATCCTTTGAACAGTTTACTGCTGTTATTCTGTTAAGTTTTGATTTATTTTTACCATTTTTCTTACGTTCGTTTTGACTGTTTTGTAAAGTTTTGATTTTTTCCTTTTCAATTGCTTACCCTTCCCATTTTTATTTTTACTTTATTTTGCTATTATTCTTTTATTATTTAACTTTTTTATTTTCTCTTACGTTTTATTTTTCCTTTTTTGAATTTATTTTCTTCCCGTACCCCCTTCCCAGAGTTATCTGTTTATTTTTCTTTCTACGTTTTCGTTCGACTTTATTTTTCTTTGTTTATTATTACCTGTTACTTTGTTCTGCGTTCTTTCTTTTAAATATCCGTAAAGTTCTGTGTTTTATTTATTAATTTCTTCTGTACTAAATTTCGTGTTTATTTTGTTTATTCTGTCCATTTTTTTCCATTGTTTGTCGTTTTGTTATAGGGCTGGCCGTTTTTCATCGGCAGCCATATTGTAAATTGTTCCATTTATCGTTTCGTATTTTCTAGCCTTTCATTTTTTATTGTTTTCTAGTCTGTCGTCTATTTTGTACGTCCTTTTTTGACTGTTTTAATTTTGTTGCTTAGCCTTTAGGCGAACTTTGTCCATTTGTTCTTGTCTGTCCTAGGTCCTTTTGTTTTGGATTTTATTTTTGTCTGTTTAAATTTGTTTCGCATTTAGGCGAATCTTGTTTTGTTTTGTTTTTTTTCGTCCTTTGTCTATTTGTTTTGTGTTTGTCGTTTTTTGAATTTGTAGCTTCGCTTACGGGCGAACCTTGTCTATATTGTTTTAATTTTTCTCGTCTGTCGTCGAATTCTTGTACGTACTTTGGTTTTGCGTTTCGCTGTTAATTTGTTTATTTAATCTTACTTTTTTGTAATATTTAATTTTTCTCGTCTGTTTAATTTTTGTACATTATTGTCTCGTGAACTTTGTTGGTTTAACTATATTCGTCTGTCTTTATCTCGCCTATAGGCAAAGCTTAACCTCCCTTTCCCTTGAAAATGAAAAAAAAATAGTTCCTTCTTTTCTGATTATTAAAATAAAAACAAAATTGCCGACCTTATGAGGTCAGTTAAAAAACACATTTTCTCCATAAAAAAGAACCCCCACGATAAAGACAATCCTGAAGAATACCCGGCATTATCACCAGTTAGTGAGGAGGCCGTTGGTAGCCATGAAAAATTAAAAAAATATGGAGGCCGATAATGGCCAAACAAAAATAAGTATGGTGGCCAATAATGGCCAAGACAAAACAAAAAAAAGTATGGTGGTCAATAATGGCCAAAAAGCACCTTCTAAAAATATGGTGGCCAATATCGGCCAAAAAGATAATGACAAGACCAAAAATAACGTAGAGGCCGGGGAATCGCCCTGTTGTTAGAATACCACCCACCAAAGTGCATCGTCGATATTGCAGAGTTCTTGGAGCGTGCCAAGAATTAAGCACACCTTGTCGTAGAAAGTGGGCTATTGGAGTACCCGAAAGAACTAAAGAAGATCGAGAAAAGAATAGTGTCGGTCTTCGTCGTCGACAAGCGTATGTGCAAAATTTGCAATGATAGACACAGTGCTAAAAACACTGGAGTCCCAAGGGTTTAAGCCACTAAGAATCGTTAAGGGCTTGGGATTTTTCATGCAGGACGTATTGCTACCCACAACAGAGGATTGCCTTAGAATAACCAGCAGAGGTCTCTCCTCGAATTATCGGGGAACACCCGGCGGCTTTCTTTTCACAGTATGGTGAAATACAAGGTGCTTTCTACGATAACTTGACCGGGAGATGGAGTTTTGACATCATGTTAGACCGAAAAGCCTTACTTTCCATCTCCAACTGTCTGGATGTTGGGAGTCTGAAGCTGCTGGTCATTTTGACCAGCCACAAAGTGGAAGTTGGAAGTTCAGAGAGACTGGTCACCTCTCCTCTTCCTGCCCAAAGAAGAAGACCTCTGGAAGTCAGGCCCCAGTTGACCAAACTCCCTTTCTGTCCGTGTCTTTGAATTCCGCCACGCCTGTAATGGGCAGGCCAGCTTCCGGGACCGGAGTGGTGAAACCCCCGGTTGGGTCAACATTCCCCGAAGAGCTTTCGCCCGCTGCAAGTGCAGTCGTGGAGAAGGGAGAGGGGGAATGTCAAGTTGCTGGCAAGGGCAGAGGGAAGCGCCAGACAGCGGGTCCTCAGTCCCCTGAAGACTCCGGGACGAAAGGCACTGACAGTCCCACTCCCTCTGTCAACAGTAAGGGCGACACCCCGGCCTCAAATCAGACCCTACAAGATCTACATAGAAATATGATCCTGGTTTTGAAAAGACCGAAAAAAATCAAAATTCTTAAGGAAAAATTAGATCTCCAACGCCATACAAAATCTCCCCCATTAAGAAAGCTATTCTCTCCTCATCCACTGCCTCACATTCAACAATGTCTTCCTAGCCCTCTACTTCTTGTAAGCTCAAGACGTCCTCTACAAAGAGAGCCAACCTCCACACACTCTGACCCATCACATTCTTCCTATCCCTCAATCCCTCTTGGTAGAGAGAAGTCCTTTCCTATCCAAAAGGCCACTCCATCCACATCTTTTCCTATCCCTCAACCCATCTCAGTAGAGACCCAGCCCCTTCAGACAAACATACACGCCTCGCCACACTCCCAGTCCTCCCACGAAAACACCTGAAATGCCCCCTCCCCAAAACAAAAGACTCCGAATTCCAACACAATGAAAAAAAGAAGAGGCAGAAGCACATCTTCAACCCAAGTGAAGATGTTTGCCTCCTGTCAAGGCAGAAAAAGCCCGAGATTACGGGAACCGCATTAAGGATTTAAGATACCTTTTATTAGTGAAGCTTTTTGCTGATAAAAATATTGAAGAGCCTGAAAACTTTCCTGCAGCAGAAAGAGTCTTAACGGTTATAAGAACTGGGACGTGAGTTAAACAGGCGTGGGCCATGCTGGTCAAGGCAATAGCCTCGTTTAAGATGGCCCCGCCTGTTGCTATCGTTCAGAACTTAAAAACTGATACAGTTTTGTGCTGGGAGTGTCCCTGTTTTTATTCACCCCTCCCTCTATAGAGCACTAAAGCTGACTTTCCCGTGGGATATAGGCGGTCTCTCCCAAGACGGTACCATCAAGACTGAGATGACCCACGGGTCGCTGGGGGAGGTTGTCGGTATCCTGACCCCATCCATGTTCAATTCAGGTAAGCAACTCTAATCGGTTTGATAATGTCTCTCTGGTTATCTAAGATGAATTTCAGAGGCCTGAGGTCCGAGTCACGCAAGGCGAGGCTCTATCGTGACCTTCAGCGTCTCGGGGTGGATGTATGTTGTGTGCAACATCGCGATCATGAGAGCATTCTGTCTAGGGTTTTTTCCCTCTATTCAGCATTTGATGAACGCTCGTGGAGTGTCTCTTGGTTGGTGAGCAAGTCTTTGAAGGCTGCGTGTGCTCTTGTCTTCGCAGATACGGTGGGCAGACTTTGCGTACCATAAAGGATAAGGTTCATTGGGGTTTATGCGCCCAAAAAGCATTCTGCTTTGTTTTGGCAGATCGAGCCGTTCTTGGCGTCATCTTGTTGGGTAGTTTTAGCGGGGGGGGCGGGTTGGAATGCCGTCCTTGACCCCGATATAGATCGTATAGGGTCAAATTCGGGTACTAACAACCGGGACGTGAAACCATTTCGGGACTTTATCGACAAGTTTGATCTTGTCGATAAGTACTGAAATGAACACCCTGGCAGGTAGTGTGGACTTGGACTAATAGTGGCAGCTCGGTGCGTTCTAGCTATCTCGACCGAATCCTAGTCAGGAGAGTCGACGTAGGGCTCTTAGGGTGTCCAAGTTTCCATTATATAGTTTATTCGGTTCATAGGCTATTCCGGGTCCGGATAAACGTAAATAAGGTTAAGATGTCTAGTTACTTGAAATTGAACTGCTCATTATTTAGGGAGCAAGATTTCCGGTACCAGCTGCTAATAATGATACAGAGAGAACTGACGGGGTCTGTGGTGGGAAATGCCTGATAGGATAAACTTAAATCTAAAATTAGAACGTTTGCTGCTGATTATAGTCGTCGGCGCAAACGGCTTGTGAGCAAAAAGCTGATCGGGCGATTGATAGTGGGACGTAGCCTTAGCTAAGGCAGAGTTGGCCTCCTTGCTTATCAAGAAGGATCAAGCTCTGGTAGTTAGGCAACGAATATGGCCGCTGAATTGCGTGCAGAGGAGTTTCGGAGTGCATCTCGGAGACACATCGCATGCGTCACATTGCCGGATAAGCGGACCGTGACCACAAACGAGGGCATATGTGAGGCTTTTCGTGAGTACTTTCAGGAACTTTTCACCAGGGAGCCTTGTCTGAGCCCTGCTCAGTTCGACGCCTATTTAGCTGACTTTCCCTGGCTTGAGACAACTGAAGCGGCTAGGTACGAGGATACCATTACAGAGTCTGAAATTTGGGAAGCGCTGAAACAGGTTGGCCTGGACAAATCTCCAGGATTAGATGGTCTTCCGTACGAAGTGTACTTGAAGCAGTCGCCCGTTTTTGTTCCCTTGCTGGCACTGATTTTCGGCAGCTGGATGAAGCAGAGGTCTATATCCCAACGCTTCACCAGGGGCGTAATCAAGTTATTACGTAAGGACAAAAACGCTGGGGATTGGTTAGGTAACTTTCGCTCTTTAACTACGTTAAACACAGAGTTAAAGGTTTTGGCTAAGGTCTTTGCGAACCGTTTGCAGGCTGTCCTCTCTAGTCTGATTGGCTCCGAACAGACTTGTGCTGTGAAGGGGAGAACTATTCAGGACAACCTTCATATGGTGCGCTTGATCATCAAGCAAGTCGACAGTGAAGACGCGCTGATCAATTTAGATCAGTCCAAGGCCTTCGATAGGGTTTACCATCACTTTCTCGAGGCTCTCCTTTCGGCAGCCGGTTTTGGGCCGTACTTTCGCACCTGAATCCGACTTCTGTATGCGACCCCCGGTGCGCTGGTGGAGGCGAATGGAGTACGATCGGGGCCTTTTGTATTGTCTCGCGCCATTCTTCAAGGTTGTCTGCTTTCGCCTTTCCTTTACGTTCTTGCGTTGGAACCTTTCCTTCGCAAGTTAAAGACGAATCCGGTCCTACACTGAATTTCCCTACCTGGTGCTACCAACTCAGCCAGGTATTCCGCCTATGCTGATGACATTTCGAGCAGGGTCGAGATTGACGAAGTCATCAAAGAAATCAGTGGGTATGAGATGGTGACAGGGGCCAAGATCAATCGCGATAAGTCTGTTGGCTTACGATTGGGTGCGTGGAAGGCAGTTTCTCTTCCCGGACGATTCCTCTGGACGGATGGACCAGTCAAGATTCTCGGCATCTGGTTCGGTCCTGATCTCCAGTTGGAAATGAATTGGTCGGTGGTGCAAGTGATGGCCGAGATCGCAATTAATTTGTGGACTCGGAGGAATCTTTCCTTAAAGGGGAGGGCTGATGCATGTGTTTCACACATCTACCCGATTCTCCTTTAGCGACTCTCTGTATTTCCACTTCCATCTGACACTTTACCGGCGCTAGTGTGGCTCTTGTTCTCCTTCTTGTGGGGAGGCAGGGCCACCAGAGTCCCTTCGGAGATCTGTTGCCTTCATCCATCTGAAGGCGGTCTAGGTATGCCTAACACTGAGATTCGTCAATATATGCTTCTCATTGGGTTCCTGGATAGAATGTGTCGCGAATCAGATGAGGTGAACGCCTTCTGGTAGGAAGATGCCCGTAAGAGCTTCCCATCCTTGAGAAGTGTGCACTCGTGCGAGGAGGAGGCCCACCGTTTACCCCGAGTCAGTGCTCCTTTTACTGTGAATGTCGTCGTGCTCTGAAACGCCTCGTCGGCGTCGGATGGCCTCTCCAATAGTTAGCACGCTGCCTGGAAAGTTCTTTTACCTTGATGTCGCTTCTGTTTGTAGCAATGTGGCTCTGCCTCTGACGAAGTCTGAACATTATGTGTTCTTATGCTTGCTATGTGTTATAAGAGTCGTGATTTGGACGACACGTCAGAACGAATTCTATGAAGGCGAAAATTTCACTTCTTCCCAACTGATTTTATACTTTAAGCATCAACTTAAGATTAAGATTGGGACGGAAAGGCGGCGCCTCACTTTATAAGAATTCGGCAAAAGGTGGGTGAATCTTGCGCGACTGTGTAGAGTGAAAGTGGCTGACCTGGAGTGGCACTTTGATGCTGGTTAGGCATCAGGATATTGCTTTGCCTGGGTTGAACATGGGCAACCCATCCCCAAATTAGGTTAGGTTAGGTTTAGTTTTTTGAATTTTTAGTTTTTTTTTTTCAATAAACTTAGCTAGGGTATGTATGCTCATTGGCCCCTTTTATTTCTGTCCTTATTTTTCACAGGCGATATATTGTACATATGTGGACTAGTCAGTATTTTCATGGAGACATTGGGGTGTTATGGTGGATGTGGTGAGAAAGGTTAGTAAGAATGTGTTGTTTTGGTGTAAGAAATATTGCAAGTATGATTGGGTCAGCGTTTGTGGCTAGCTAAATTTAAAGTTAAGACAGAAGACCGACCTTTTCCACAGTCCCCATTTTGGCCTTGTTCCACATTTTCTGTTTTATTCAGGAATAAATATCCTCAGTCCAGATCTGCCTTGTCTAGAAGACAGAACGCTACGTTCGCTTGCATATATTGTTTGCTTGCTTGATATTATTTCATTTTTACCCTGTTGCTTTTTTCTTTTTATTGTAAACTCTGTTAATTCTGTTTGGAGAACAGTTATGTTATTTATTTTGCTTTGACCATGGCTACTCACTCCACAGGTTATGAGCCCAGGAATAGACACTGTTTCAATGGTGACGAATCATAATACAAACTATGGGAAGTAAAATTTGGTGGTTATATGCGAATCCAAAAATTAGACGAAAAACTCTTGGCACCATTTGATCGCCCCAATGACGTAGACCACTGTGAAAAGAATGCGAACGCGTTTGCTCAGTTAATGCCATTTCTCGATGATCGAAGTCTGTCTCTTATTATTACGATGAGAGAAAAGTAATGCAGATTTTGAGAGAGCACTGTTTATCAAAAGGAATATCAAAAATAATTTCTTTGTATACTGAATTAACCTCCCTACGCAAAGCATGTGTTGAAACTATTACTGATTATATTATTAGTGCCGAAAACGCGGCCACTTTATTAAAACCTTCCGTGAGGTAATTAGCAATGGTTTGCTAATATCTATGATTGTAAAAGGCCTCCTGTCCAATTTTTAACGTTTAGTTAATTCAAAGTAGCATTGCGAAGCTCCGAAGAAATTGAAATAATGATTCAGTAGAATAACAGTGAAAATAACGTAATGACTCTGTGAATGCCAAGACCAAAGCCACAAAGTAATGTTCCTACCTGTTTTACTTGTGATAAACTTGGACATAAAAGCCTTGAGTGCTGAAGTAAATTTCGGAATTACCCATTAAATAATTCCCCCCAAAATGTTATAATTCCAATCCAACGAACAAAAATATTACCTGAAATGATTGTCGTAAATTTGGACATAAAAGCACCAAGTGTAGAAAACAAAAATAAAGCTCATTTCGCAAAAGATGTGGAACATGTTTCAGATAATGAATATTAATTTTTGTTTTCAGTTGGACAAGATATCGTTTCCAAAAAAAACGATTTACTTATTGACTGTGGTGTTACCACGCATGTTATTACTGACGAATCTAAATTTCTTACTTTCGATAATAATTTCAATCCAAAAAATCATCATATTGAACTGGTAGATAGTAGTCAAACTAATAATATTCCTTTAAAAAGAGACGATGCACAAGTTACTATAACGGACACAGAAGAAAATATGCAATATTGCATTTTAGCGGATGCTCTATATATCACTACATGACAAAGGGGCTTCCGTAAAATTTCGCCGTAATTACTCGTAATTCAATATAAAAAGAAATGGATGCCTGTATTATTTAAATACTGCAGTAAACTCCCAAACTATTACGGGTAGCCTAAAACAATGACATCAAATTTTTGGACATTGCAATTTGAAAGACATTTTACAGTTACAATAATTTGTGGAAGGTATGGAAGTTGTCGATAAATCAGATTTAAACTGTGAAATATGTATCCAAGGCAAAATGGTACAGCATAAAAACAAGTTACCCAACAAAAGGTCAACTAAAATATTAGACTTTGTTCATTGTGACTAGCCGGTCCGATCGAACTGAGATCTCTGACATGACTCAGTTTCCAATTTGCCTTGTCTAGAAGACAGAATGCTACGTTCGCTTCTCCGTATTTCCTTTTGTGTATCGACGCCAATTCTTAGTTTATGAACTCTTTGCCTTATTACTGTTAATTTGCCTTGAACATATTGTTTTCTTGCTTGCTTTATATTATTTCATTTTCGCTCTGTTCCTTTTTCTGTTAATTCTATTTGTTGGACAGTTCTGTCATTTGTTTTGTATTTGACCATGGCCACTCACAGAAAGAAACTGGTCGAAGGAATTCAATAAAACTTATCTTTATTCTGAAACTTCGGGTAATAATCAAAAAGCTATTACCTGGTAAACAAGCATCAGGTTTTAGCTAAATTCAATTTCCCGTTATACGTTTTCCTACGAGGTGTAAGACTATTCATTGAGTAAAGGGAAATTTCTCCATTTCCAGTTTAATTTTGGTTGTTTCCATGCTGTTGTAATAAATACAATTTAGTCTTTTCTTGAAGGTACAAATAGTTGAGAAACTACTAAAAATATCATAGAAATATTCTGATTGTTTCTAAGTTCTTGTCTATTCTTTACTCTTTTTATTAAATATAAGTTTCGAAGACCACCCATTTATATTAACTTATTGACCAACTGAGATGGAAAATTCTTTTAAGTTTCGGGATTAATGATTGAAATAGTAGAAAATTCAAAACCATGTTCTCTACTTTTTACATAATGGTGAACTCATCAAAAGTGCTTTATCTATACAAAATGAATTAATTTCGTTCTTGTATGCGGCTAGACACACTAAATACAATTTATTTCAAATATGTTTAAATAGTCATAGAGCACGTGGCTTAAAATCGATAAACCATTTTCTTTGAATTCAAGTTCGCAATTATTTAGTTAGGAGTCAGTTTTAATCTGCACTTAAGGAACTGGATAAAACAGTAATGGCCATAACCATATAACATTTTTATTATTTTTTCTCATGTCATCATAGCTCGGAATATTTTTTATACATTCTTATCAGATTTTAAGAAATCTCATTGCAATATTTTCATTATAAAATCTACGATCAGATCTGAATAATGCACGTTTTCCATGCAGTGGAGATTAAGTTTGTGTATTATTGAATTTAAATATCAGAAAACCTGTGCATGTATACGAATTTAAAAAATTCATAAATTATTTTGACTGAAGTAAGTAGTTACAATGTTGTTTCCACAGGACTTTATATAATTCATGGAAACATTAAAAAATCTGCCTAACAAACGTGTCTCATTTCACATTTTATCTGCAATGCTTAATACAATTTATTCTGTAATAAACTGAATACATAGTGGAAGGAAGCTACATCTAAAATGAAGAATCTGCTTTCTTTTATCGCATTGCAAGATATAAAAGATCTTTTAAAGAAAAGTAATCATCAATACACAACGTGATGCATAAAATTGTTGCTCTCATCAAAAAAATGAAACTACCACATTTTTCAGGCGATTTTCCTCATCTTTGCTGCTTGGCATGTCGTCCGATATATTGAGCCTTCTATCAATGTATGTTTCAGGCGGTCTTTAGAGTTCACTTAAGATACTAAACCCATAAATACTTGCGACAATACATACATGAGAATGTTGGAAGAATGTATAGACAGAAAATGTATATTCAAAAAGACAAAGATTAAAATTATACTTTAAAACTATATCAAATAATAGGAAAACTTAATTTAAAAAAAAGAAATTTTATTTGCCCTGAAAGTCATAAATATTCATAGTATGAATAAGCCACATGAAACGTTCGCCATTTGTATTATTACTGAAGTGGTTATTACATATTAAGAAATGACACAGTTTTATTTATAAGGAATTCATGAATATATATGTGTGTGTGCGTGTGTGTGTGTGCATGTATGTGTGTATGTTTTAGTGCTTAAAAATGTTATATTTGTAAATATCGATATTCTCGAAAAATTGAAAGAGTTAAAGACTGCCAAAAAGTGAAGAAACATTATATTCACAGGTGATGCTCCTTATTGAATTAGACGATTCACCAATCGACTATCTTTTGTCTTCTTCTATGTACAATATATACAAGAATTTTATTACATGGGTCGGTCAAATGTATAAGGTTGTATTTACTGCAAAATGTTTTAGTAAATGAAACTTATTAATATAACCGATAATTACAGATCTCTAAATTTTAATTCATTTCTTTTATAAAATTGTCCCATTTGTGTTTTTGTTTCAATTATGCCGCTTTTAATATCACGCGTATTCAAATTTACTTTTAAACAGTGCCTAATTGTATCCAATAATATTTGCTCTAAAGAAAGTTTAAAATTACTTTGCCCACATCCTAATCTTTTAGCAAAGGTACTTGTTTCATCTCGTTGTTATTAACAGTTTTATCTCCGGATTTAGAGTATCAGAATGTAGAAATGAGAGTAATTGAAAACGCGCTATATTTGACAGATATTTGACAGATATTTGCTGTCTCCAACTTTAGTTTCTCATGGTAATAATTGTTTTTCTTGCTTTGAATCTTGAGATAATTTCTTTTTTTTTTTTTTCATTCGCGTTTCTTTAAACGAATTCTTTTCTTTTAAATTATACTCACCACTCTTCTTAGTTTCCAATATATTTTTCTTCATATCAAGTTCATTTTTGTATTTGTTCATCTAATATTCCTTTACTCTTTATCTTTCTCATTTTCAGCATTTTTCTTTTTTATAATTTTTTATCTTCTTTTTTATTGTCATTATTTCCTTTTCATCTTCATTTCTTCTTTTTTTCTTCTTTCGTTAACATTTATCTTTAATTCTTATTTATTTATTTTTTCATCCTCACCGGCTTTTCTTTATCTTTCTCTTGCCTTTGTCTCTCTTTTTCGTAAGATTTCCGCATTATTTTAATATTTTTCTTTTTCCTTCTTCTTGTTATTCTTTTGACTTTAGTGTCTATTGTTCTCGTTTATAAACGTTTTTCTTTTTCCTTTCCTCTAACTTCTTTCTACAGTACTTTATTTGCATTGCCATAAGCTACTTTAGTGTTTTATAATTCAGTCGTTTCTTTCAGTCATTCAGTCCTTTATTTCTCTCTCTTTTTTAAATTATTTCTTGCTGCTTTTTTATATTTATTTTAATGATCCGTCTTTCCTTGATCTTCTCCTCCTTCGGCTCTCTATCTATTCGGTCTTTCAGTTATTCTTCCAACTTTCCCCAAGTGGCCCAACTCAATATGTCCAAACTCTTGTTTCTCCAGTTCAATCAAGTAGAGAATGGTTATACCCGTGAATCACAAACTGGCATTAATTACTTACAAAAGTATAATTTAAGGTTTTCAAAGAGAGAATTTAAACTTAAAATTCATTTTTTGACATGGAGTCAACAAGATGCTGGAGTTATTGTGTGAATTTATTTAGCCAGGTAAGTTCAAGGGTTGTCCATGATTGTGTCAGACTATTTAATATTTTCTTATTTATTTTATTTATACTTTTTAATTATTATTTTAATTATTTTATGCTACTAACTAATAAAAAAATGTATGTATTCTTAAAGTTGGTCTAGTGCGATAAAACTTCCACGGTCTTCTTCTGATGTCTTTGTGGTGCAGGTTTTGGTAACGAGAGAAAGGAATAAAGAGGATTAGATTTTGAATAACGTTTATAGTTAGTATGTCGTACAGGGATGTTGAAAGATGGGTTGAGTGTCCGTTTCTAGTGTATTGTCAGGATGGTGGTTGGATGCAAGTATAGCGCCGGGAATTGACCTAATTCTTGGTGTGTGGTCAGAGGATACGGTTGGTGTACGTTTGGTGTACGAGGTCACGATGGTAGGCCATTTTCGTTGGTTAGTAGGCCTCTTCTGTGGAACGGAGATGTCGTCGGATTGGCGTGGTTGGTATGCCTGTTCTGTTGAAAGAGGGTGCAATGGCGACTGCGATGGGAATGCCTTTTAAGTGCATCGAGTAAGCCGAGGCGACGGTGGTGGGTTGGCTAGGCGACGAGGTGTACCCGAAGTGTACCCGCAGTGGTATGTCGAATGGCTTGCATGCATGCGGAGTCAGAGTCGCTTCCTTACATAGTCGGAGTCGCTGCTTGCGGAGTTGAAGTCGCTTGCTTGCAGAATTGGATTTTCCCAGGTGACGGCAGTGGCGACGAGGAATGCTTGTAGCTTTTCGACGTGGAGATGTTATCCTGTCGATATTTGACGAGGTGACAGCGTCCTCGATGATGAGAGCTTGTAGCTACCTGGTGCCGGCTAGTGTTTTCTGAGGTCGAGATGTTATCAGCGCGAAAGTGGATAGTTGAGGTGGTTAGTCAAGCCTGGGAATATTAACGGTCGTTGAGAGGCAGCGGTGATGGTTACGGCAGCGGCGGCAGCAGCAACGCCCCGCGTGACGGCTGGCGGCACCCCAGGCCGCAACTGCTGTTGTTGTTCTCAGAGATCTTCTTATAATCCAAAGGTATCTCTCTCTCCTGCGTGAGCATTCGCAATTGGCCACTGCTGGAGCTGGCTTCGTAGACTGAACGCGACGTGTGGAGCCTAATGCCCAGAAAACGACTTTTTTTATTTCATTCTCTGCCTTCGTGGCTTACAAATCCAGCCAGCATGCAGAATGAATCAGAAAGAGATCTAATTGACAAGTAGTATAACAACGTGAACTTACCACTGATTATGCACATATGGTACAAAATGCAAAAATTGACAGTGGATCTCTCAACCTTTTATAATTATCATTATCCAGATGCTATTTATGGTGTAGTTGTTTTGCAGCCAAAAGCATTATAAAAACAATGTTAAATTTCAGTTTTTACGAAATAATTAATGAATTGAAAGAAACAAAATAATAAAAACTAAAAAAATAGTTCCAGATATTTTAATACATGAATATCTTTTTAAATCTCTTAATTTTGTCATTTCCCACTAAATATTCTAAATGATCATCGATTAAACAAATCTTATTACAATTCAATATTTAAAGTAATTTTCAGATGATAAATTAAATTTTGTCTTTTAACTTCTCATGTTTTTCCTATGAATGTTTTGAGTGTTTATGTACACATGTCCATAGGTATGTGCGATTCAGTGTATTTTTCTGTGTATGTTTCATTTCAAATATGGTATGTTGTGTTGTACGTGAAAACCTCACAAATTATCTTGGATTAAATCTCATGTTACCATTAAATAAATAGTGTCATATTTCTTTTTTTGATATTTCGGTCATTCTGACAAAGCAACACTTGCTATTATTTGTTTCTTGTTTTTTTACATTAGAATGAAAACCGATTTTACATTTGATCGATTATTTTTATGTTGTTTGTGTTTTTCCTGGCAGAATGTTTTAAGATGTGCACGTGGTATGCATAAAAGGGAATCAAGAACACCGACGATAGACATTTTGACGTCAGCATCTGTTAAAATACTATTTTCTTTATGCTCAGAGTCCACATCATTCTCAAGAGATCAATGAATTAAAAACATTGAAAGTCTTAGCAACAATTTTGATAGCCGATTATTGCATGAAAAGATATTTGTGTATATTGAAATATGTTAAGATTTTTATCTCGTCATGCAAATACTCATTCGCTCTCTAATATTCTTAGCATCGCTATTCATTTGTATATTGTTGTTTTCATATCTTTGGACGTGCACATGCATGTTTGATCTTTTATACGCATATCTGGGATGACATACATTATCCTTTATTTGTGAAAGTATTCATTTTTATAAAGTTTTATTGAACTTTTATATCTGTAATTATGTACACACACAGACACACACGTGCACACAAATATGGAATCATTCATGCACTAGTATTTTAAGTAGACTATTTAAAATTATTTTAATTGATTTTCCTGTCCCACTTGAAAGCCTAGTCCAAATTTGAAATTATTTTAATCAACATTATCAGGATATAAATATAGCCCTTTCTCATTGTTTTACTCAGTACCTATGCATAATTCTATTAATGTTCTCTGTCTAAAATATTTTATCTTGAAAACACACCAAAGTATGACATGCGATAAGGCAGGAATTAAAATAATGACGTCCGGACTCTTTAATTGGATTTAACGCGAATAATGGGATTTATAATGCTGATTAATGTTTAAATTTCATTTTTCGAGTCTGTATCTCCTATCTTACTGTCTCTTCAAACACACACACACACACACACACAAGAACAGTTTCATGTTAGTTTTTCTGCGCGCTTGTGTGTATTTTATATATGCACGCAGGTGTTTCTATCGCAACAAAAGCAGTCTTCAACATATCAATAAATATGTGATTTTCTAATCATTATAGTAAGTGACATATTTCAAAAATAGAGATAAAAATGACTAAAGATTAAATAAGTATTAAATTAAATACCTATACGATCCATGTATTTTACGTTGTGAGAATATTATTAATGTAACCTGAAGAATTTTAATTGGAATACAATTTAATTATGTTTCTCTGTTTAACAAAGACAAAATCAGGCAGTTAGTAAATTTAATTTTTGTAACGTCTGGTCAGTCATATTTCAATAAATTATGTTAATATTTTAACCATATTTTTTGTGCGTCATCTTTACAATGATGCAGCTCAGGTGTAATTACTAACGACATGAAATTCGTTTAATGACAAAAATTACCTCCGTTACTTTGTTGTTTTTTCCTAAAAGCAGAAAAGACAAAACCACATTTTGTTGCTAAAATATTCGAGTCGATGCCAAAGAGCTTCTTGCCAAGAATGAAACTCTAAAATAAACAAAATGAAAAATAATTAATACTCTTAGAATTAGAGCCAAGATTAATTTTCTTTTTCATTTTATCTTCTATTAAGTAAAAATAAGATTTCTGATCATTCATTCGTTTACACGTATAACTAATGTTAGTATAGACTAACATACATTCATGGATCCAAATATTGGCAAGCATATATTCGCATAGGTAAGTAAAATTAATAATTTCACTGATATTATGTTTTAAAATATACGTAAAATTAAAGCTCATAAATCGTTTGCAAAATCCTATGACAGAATTGACTTCCTACATATTTTGAATTACATATGTGGTAATGTGTTTGCGTTTAGAACTTATTCCATGATTCTGAAGAATTCTCGAGATCTTCAGCTCTTCTAGGAAATTTCATTATCTAATCTTAAGAATACGCTTTGTCAATTCGTATTAATTTATTGTTAGCTATAACTGAATTCTTTTCAGTTTATATAATCTATAAGAAAGGATTATAATATGTGAAGGGTTTATAAATTTTATAAGCGTGTCTTCCGGTGTATAGTTGGTTTTCTACTTAAAAAACGGGCTTTTAGAATTTGTTATTCGGGTTGCTAATATAGTCACTTTAGTGTCATTGATATTTTATACAAAATTATTTCTTATATCTGCGATTGTAAATTGATGCTAGATATAAAGAACAAGTAAAATTATAAAAGTAAAACATTAACTCTTGCTTTCTTCAATGTCAGCGCAAGTGATGAAAGCAGAAATTGAACCTTCCCGATAATAACCCACACTGTTTCTTACAGATAGCAGCTGAAAGGCAGTCTGGCAAGGTGAGGTATGACATGAAGTGCATACGAAGCGGAAGTGGATCATTGACTTCCTCTACTCAGAACGAATTGCACTTATTAACATACATTTCTGAACGTTTACGGCGAACAAACAGTGGACGTGAGGATAGACGTGGATAATGCATTTCAACAGTGGCTAGAGCGATTACTGTGTCTCTTTTGCTCGAGAAAGTGCAGCATGTATGCTTTCGTTCATCGCTGGGAAAAATGGGGTGGTGAGTCTGTGGGAAAATACTGTTTCATGCATTCGCATTCATCCGATCTTGATTCTAGCATTTAGGAAATAGTTCCAAGAATCACAGTTATTATAGACACCATTCTAAATTTCATGTTCATTAGATTGTCCCATTCCCAGGCAACATTTTGAATTTTTTCCAATTTTGTGCGTTCTTTCTTCTTCACCCTCAGCTCCGTTGACACTACCACTGCATCCGCAATATGGTAATTCCATTTTTTCTTATTTATAACCGTCAGATTTGTTCATCTCTTTTGTGGGAAATGATAGATCTAGTTACTAAAGTCTCGGGTAATCTTATTCTGTAATTTTAGGAGGGAAAGCTTTTAATAATAATAATATTTGTTTACACAATTTCCACGGTATCACCCTCCTTACTCTGTCATTCCTTCTTATATGTTCCTTTTCAAACAAGTTGCCGCGTTCACTTATGGTATACTTTGCGCATCAGCTTTTTCTGTACAAAATTTCGTTTATATATGACTGGGCCTGATGCATTTGTTCTGAGATGCAATAATAAGAGTGTCTGTTTCTCTTTTCAAATACCCTCTACATAATCATGTCTGTGATTGCTCGTCGACAATAGTTTTATTCTACCTTTTAAGTCTTCCATTTGCCGTTCTTTTATTCATTGATATTATGTTAGGATCTTTCATTATACGTATTTTGCTATTTCTGTTTCTGATCGTTGTAATATAGAATTTGTTGTTGAGAAGTCTTCTTCCTCCTTCATTTCTTTCACATTTAATCACTCGTTATGATCACTTTGGTGCAATGTCTTAGGCATAGTCTTGGACTGTTGATGCATCGATTCCGTTCGTGTATTTCGGATCTGTTTGCTTAATTCATTGAATGTATATTTGTCCTCAGTTCGACTTTCAGAGTTCATACAAGTTTACTGTTTTCTTTTGAAATTGTTTTTATCTAAATGTAAATAATTCTGATATATTTGCAATCCAACCAATTATGTTGGCATCTGGAAAATTTTTTCAGTCATTTGAAAGTTATCCATCAAGTTCCGTCTGGAAAGTTATTTATAAGCGGAAGCTAAAAGTAAATTTGAAAAGTGTTCCCAACCAATGAATAATCTGATACCGTTTTTGCACTTGTAATGCTTTCTTTTAGGGACATTCCTTGTACATAAACTATGTTTATGAAATTATTTATTAATGGGAAACTCAATAAACTCAGTTTGCATTAATACCGCAATCTCTCTTATCCATAATTATGTCGATACTAAATCTATCATGAGCAATAACTCATACCGGACACTTCGACATGTACCCGTCAGGGCTTTCATACTTTCAAATTTATTTGGATAAATTGCGTTGGAATACAGATTCCTAGCGATTTTCAATAGGTGGCCTTTGAACACATGATTTCGTTTCTTACCTATTTTGAATCCATGTGTTATGGTCCGGTTCCTTGTACCACGGTGATAGTCCAAGGTAGAACCAATAAAGAAGATCTCGAATACGTATATGGAATAACACAGATATATTACAAACAGGAATATATACAGAGAAGTAGAAAGTGTTAGTACGAACAATCAGGTTTAGTAGTAATTGTCTGAACGCGACACTGTTTCGGACTCCCTCTGACTCGACTGACTGATTCGCTCGCTCTGACTTGACTGACAGACTTCTGACGGACCTCACTACAGACTTCAGACTGAACGGTATTTAGTCACCCTCCCACGAGGGCATCATGTGGCACAAGGCCGGTTTAACGTGGGATCTCCGAGCCCGTGAGCTCGGCCAAAAATATTCCCTTTGAACCCGTATAAACGGGTTCAGGGTCGGCTTACCTCCCCGAAAGAGACTCCGCCCTTCGGCGTATCCTCGTTCGGGTTCCTCCCCGCCCGAAGGCAGAGAGTTCAACCGGTGAGCCGATCAGCCGGTCGCCCGACTTCGGACTGAACTCTCTGCTTCCTCTTGAGGCGCAGTATTTATTACGTATGGAATAGTCCATTATGTTATTATGGGTAAGGTCCCATAACACCATGATATATTGTATATACGACGTGCATTCAAAAAAATAGGTATAAAAATCAGTTTTGCACATTATACAAATTTTATTTAATCACCTTCAAAATACTCCTCTGGTTACTCCTCTGGAACACATTCTCTGGAATCCTATGGAACTCTGCCATCGCCTTTCTGATAATTTCCTATCGTGACTGGGGAAGAGCCAGAAGTCCCACGGTAGGAAGAGCGGAGCCTGTCGAAGAAGTGGTGTTATATTCTTGACCAGGAAAGCTTCGATTATATAAGCGGAATGGGTGGGCGATTTTCACCGACACTCTCCGCTTTCACAAATCCTGCGTAAAAATGGAATGTACTGATCCCACCTCGTGAACAATTTCCTGGGTTGTTACTCGAACGTCTTCCGTGACTATTCCCCGAACCTTCTCAATCGGCTACTCGTTTTGGTTTGTGGATGGCCTGCAAACATGGCGGCTATGTTTGAAGCGGTTTTACCACTTGATCTGCTGAATCTTCTGGATGGTTTGAGCTTGTGTACCACCAAGCTTTTGGCAATACCCGTTGCGTTCGATCATCTTGTGTGAAAATGAAAATTCGATGAGCGGGTAATACACGTCTGTATTCTAGGTGTAATAACCCACAACTGACCGGCCTAATGGCGCAAAAGTTTTCCACATGTCATTAATTTTGGCGGAAAACAGTCTGATACTGTTTGAATACACTTCGTACATATTCTGAAAGGTGACATTTCAACATGTCATTCTATACGAGTCATGTGTGAATCATGAATATTTCTACATTGAAGTGAAAACTAACAAAAATTATATTCATTTTCGTCATTTTTTGCTCTTTTATTTCTGGAAATGCAAAAAGGCTGTACAAACAACAAAAACACATTTGCAGTTTATGACTGAGATGGTTCATAAATTCAGAAGTGGAAATTTTGATCTGCGAGACCGAAAATGTTCCGGAAAGTCTGCAGCCGTGAGTGATGAGACCGAAACTCTAAATTAAAATAATCCACGTTACATGACACAGCATATAACACAGGATATTCTACAGACTTATAAGTCATTTGAAACCACTTGGATACGTGAATCACTACGTTGTTTGTGTACCTCACCATTTAACGGAAATAAATTTAATGACCGACATTTCCATCTGAGATTCCCTGTTCAAACTTTAAAAAACACTTTTAAAAAAAAAAAACATTACAGACTATGAAAATGGATTGTTTATAATAATTTAGAGCGCAAAATGCCATAGGGAAAACGGTGTGCGTGCAAAGAAGGTGTGTATCTGATAAGATTAGAAGGACATTGTGTATTATTCCATAAAATCAGAAGTTAAATTCAGACAAGTACTGTTCCCGATTAAAGGCAGCGATCGCTGAAAAGCGCCAGGAATTGGTCAATCAGAGGCGGGTCGTCTTTCATTAGGAGCCAGATCTCAAGTCTCTTTGCAACCCCAGCAGAAATTGGTACAGCTTGGTTGGGATGTCCTATTACCATCGTCGTACACACCTTTGGATTACCACTTATTACGATCTCTAAAAAAATATTTTAAATGTGAGATTTTCAATTATCTGAAAGACTGTAAAAAACATACAGATGCCAAATTCTGGAAGGATTATATCATGAAGCTAATACAACGATGATGAGTTATAGTGGAACAAGAATAGTTGAATAAACCTATGTACAAATATAGAAATATTTTCTTTGAATTTAACATAAAAATCCTACGAATTCTGATTGTAAATAACTAAATCATATATCAAATGGGTCTTTCGAAATGAATAACTATGAATTGCAATGAGTCATCTAATTATGTATATATTTATTTTTACTTAAGTTTTTATTTGTATAGAGATGTGAATATATGTGTATATTTAATATATACTGACATTAACGGACAATAGAAACCTTGCAAAAAAAATTACGATTCTATTCAAAATATTATATATATATATATATATATATATATATATATATATATATATATATATATATATATATATATATATATAATTTGAAGAAAGGCCCAACGTGTGCTTCATATAGTATGTAAAATAGGTTAGTTAATAAAACAAGGACAAACGAAAGGGAACCAATATAATCATTACGAAAAACATTTATTAAATATTATTAACAATATAACAGAAATGAAGCACAGTAAAAGGTTTTAAGTCCGGAATTTTCGGGCACGCCCGTCTCCTTCATCAACGGAGCGAGAAATAAGCAGAGAAATGGGAATTACTCACCGGAAGAAGTTTTTGTAGACGGTGTATTTTCTGGTGGACATCATATTATTAGCAAAAACCTAATCTTTATCTGACTTCTAGCTTTGCAAAACTTTTTATGAAAATAAAGTTAAACTTAAAATTTTGATCGCTATAAAAGCGTTAGGCCTGTCTATTATTAGTAGGGGGAGTGGGGAGTAAGATTGTAAACATTGATGAAGAGAGTTATAAGTTGCGGAGTGGGGAAGACGTCTCGCGTGTAGCCAAAAATTGTCAATTTCAGAAAAACGGTCTGTACTCAGTACAGCCCGCTTTAACTTGTCCATTTCTGAAGAACGGGCTGTAGTTATAACATCTGACTAGACAAAAAAAGTGAGGAGGAACAAAGAAATATATAGTAATAAAAATAATAAAATAATAGTTAAATGAAATAGAATGAAATGAGAAAAGGGAAGGAACAAAAAGTATAAAACTTTGCGAAGTTCTATGGTTAAAAAATGGGAAATGCAGAAAAAAACGAAAAACAGAGAGGAAAAGAGTATAGATTTATATCTATGCGCATGTGTACATAAGGGCACATAGCAGTGTGTAAATATACACAAGTCACCACACAAACTTATGAATCTCAATACACGTAAAGATATGAATACATATACAAGATTAATATATATCTACACTAACCTTCCACACTCCTTATATAAGCTTATATGTAAAGGAACTATAGTTATAGAACCAAAGATGGTATAAAAGAGGGTGACCAGAGCCCTCAGTGTACATGGCAATACTTCCATTATAAAACAGTGCATACTGAGGGAAATAGGTAGCAGAACATAAAAATATAATAGGTAGAAGATAGCTGTTGAAATTTGGAGTTAAAATGTGGGTGGAGGGCCTACTCATCTGAGTGGTGGTGTTGCTGATAATGGGTTTCCTTGTGGAAATTATACTCTCAGAGTAAGCCCAAATCTCTGTTTAGTCCCTTTATGTGGGAATTTACTTTTAGGATATACTTCACCTCTTATCTGCGTCTATCCTCCCGGCTAACGAACCCAGACGCTAAAAGTACGCACCCAACATAGTCGAAGCTATGACCATGTTGGTTGAAGTGTACAGAGATTGTGAAATTGTTGTTGTCCCTGATGCTTTTCTTGTAGTTACTGAACTGTAAACGAAACTTCCGGTTTCTCACACATAATTCCCCTTCTCGTATTTGTGACAGAAAAGTAAGTATACGAGCTTAGAGTATGTGGTCTATCAGCTCATGCATCTTATGTGGGTTACTGTTGATGTCCTCTATAGAGAGGTTGTGTTTATAATTATTTTAAGGAGTTTGTATAATTTGGGGAGGTTGTAGAGTGTGGAGGCTTTAGAGCTATCCGGGATTAAGCCTTGATTGGTACCTGTATGCTGTGGAGAGTCCTTTTGATAATACTGTTTGTTCTTCCGTTGTTGGTTTGTAGGTGGATAAATTGTAGTTGGTTTGTGGAGTCGTATGGGTGTTAGATTGGATACGCCCATGTAGAAGACGAAGAAATTGGTTAACGTGGATAAAGTTCTGTGTGTAGCTGAGAGGTTTCAGGAACCTGTCATTGTTAATTAAATTGCATATTTTGTTGTACTTTCGCGTCAAGCATAAATGTAAGATGTTTGTTGTATGATTTGTTGGGCATGAAACACTTCGGAAGAGTGGTTGAATTCTAGTGAATTGTGTAGAATAGAACCGGTTCTTTTACAAATGTAGGGAAGCGTCTGTTGTCTGGAGTAGGCTGCTTTAAGAGCGAGGTTGCGTAGTTGGGAAGAGGTAGAGTTGTAGATCTGTTGAGACATGGATCTAAGTGACGTGGAGAATTGGAAATTGTTCTTTAATCTAAGTCCTTTAGGGAGAATATCCAATTTGTTGAATGTGGAAAGGAAGAGTATGTACGATCTTGTTTTGCAAGTTACTTTCATGTTGTCTTCAAGCGTGGAGTTGAGTGTTGTCAAGTTTGAGAGGTTCAGGGTACTAAGCACTGGCCGTTTCCATTATTATAGTTGATTATTGACAATATAAATTAGGTCGAAAAAAATTAAAAAGTACAAAAATCAAAAAACACTGCTGAAACTAGCCTTTTGGGGACTCCAACCTAGTCGGTGATTTCTGCGTAGTACGCACCTCACCGGCCATGTAGATACACGACGTATATTATTAGTTAATGATTGACAATGTAACGTCAGTTTTAAAATAATTTTTAAAAATAGCAGATATCCATAAAACAGTGCTGAAACAAATTGCAGATGCCACAACAGGAACAAAAAAAAACTTGCCACCCTGGGTCGGGGGTTTCGGCGATAAGATACGCCGAGTCTCCGTATATGAAATAAACAACTACCATAGTGTTGCCAGATTAGAAAATTAGAAATACGTGACATTCTTAAAATCAATCTCTCTATCTATCTATCTATATATATATATATATATATATATATAGAGAGAGAGAGAGAGAGATAGGTACCTCTACTTGGTCGTGTAAAAAAAGAGTATAGCATGAAGAAAAAAGGCCCCAAACTCAATAAAATCAAAGTTTTGTCATTAAAATGTTTACGTTATTATTTAAAGGAAAGACTAAAGTATTTTTTTTATTATTTCAGGAAATTTTTTACTCTTTTGTAGCACGTTCGAAATTTTGGCTAAAAATCTTGTTTTTTTTTTAAAAAAAAACAAAAAACTAACGTTTATCTTTAGACCGGCTCTGACGTAAACACTTACGTCAGAGCCGGTCTAAAGATAAACGTTAGTTTTTGTTTTTTTTACGGTGAAAAAACACATTAATTTGTAATCCTTTCAAAAATTAAATAATTGTGGGATTTTAATGAAACTTTCAGGACATATTCCAAAATGAATTAATTTTTTTAAATTTGTTTTTTTTTTTTTTAATTAATTTCATAAAATTTCAAGAAATTAAATTTTTGTGGCGGGGATTTTTTTATTACTTATAAGCAAGACTCCTTGGAGATAGTAAGTTATCATTTTTTTTTTTTTTTTTTTTGTAAATAGAAAAAAAATCCAGCAAAAATTTGCTCTGAATTGCAAAATAATAAATGCAATAAACTGATTTATTAAAGACGCTATTGTCTTAAGAAGAAATTATTTTTCGATGAATAATTAATTTTCACAGGAATTCTTTTCATTTTTTAAAAATATTTTATTAAATAATTTATAATATTAAAAAATCGTTTAAAATTCTGCATTGCTTCAAGCCTGCGGTTTGTTGATATTGTTAAATGAGAAGTACTTTTACGAATCAAAAATTGAAAAGATCATAACAGTTGTTTGTAACCCAATTTAAAATAATTAAAAAAGAAATTAGTGTTTAAGCATTCCCAATTTCTACCTATGGGAACCTATATATGACATAATCCTAAAAAAGGTCACGTGATTTTATATTATTTTAAATTTTATTATTTTTTCGTAAAGTATCTTCAAACGTAAATAAAAGTCAATAAAATATTAGATAATTGCTGAAAATATTATGTTAAATTGTAAAAATTACTAGGTAGGTAAAAATTTTAAAATAAAATGCGTTCACTTAGATTTCGTAAATTTATGTCAATTCTGGTCATCCATACTACCTGTCATCACCTTATCGGTGACGTTGATAACGTCAATAGTGACATGATAAAAAGAGGTCCCGTTGTTAAGAAATGCTTGTATACTATATTTTTTTATGCTATAAGTAAGTAATATTTGTTTAAAATCAGATTATTTTAACTTTAAATTTGCTAATTTTACTCAAATAACGTGTCACAAATATTTTATTTTTGGAAGATTTTTTAAATTGATAATTTTATTTTGTTTACAAATTTCTTAAAATTAAGAAAATTGCCGCTTTTAAGAAAATTTTCCTAAATTGGCCGAAAAGTTGAGATTCCAATCTATATAATTTTAATTTAAAATACACCAAAATATTTTACTTACTGAAAAAAGTAAATTTAATCATTTAGTTTTCAATTAAAGCTAAAATGAAATCTTCAAGAATGCTTTTTCATTTTTAAAAATTAATTTTAAACCTTAGTTAACGAAACTTCAGTGGAGTTCTACATATATATATATATATATATATATATATATATATATATATATATATATATATATATATATGGTTGGATTGATGTGAGTTTGTGACCTGTGTTTTACGCTTTTGCGATCGTCAAACACACACTTTTCACATATATACACACACTTTTCACATATATATATATATATATATATATAATACATTTCATTTATATATATATATATATATATATATATATATATATATATATATAATGAAATGGATTAAGTTCGACAATTATTTAATATATTTTATATTTATACGCTATTTTTAATAAATTTATTTAAGTAAATGCCCTGTTTTTTAAATAAACAGTATTAATTATATTTACTGGCCTGAATGTTCGACAAATTTCATAGGAAATATGTGCTTCTCCGACAGGAATCGAACCTATAGTCCTAATGGGAGCCATAATTAGATCTGATGTGCTGTTAAGCATTCAGCCACAAAGAAGCGTCTGGTTAGCAAAGACCGAATTACTGTTTATAAACAATAAATCTTCGACCATCTTTCCCAAACTATCATATCTGCTTACGAAACGTACCTTAACGAGAACATTGACAACATATTATGAAATGGATTAAGTCTGACAATTATTTTATGTTTATACGTTTTAATAGATAAAATTTATTTAAGTAAATTCTGTTTTTTTTTAAATAAACAGTATTCATTACATTTAACGGCCTGAATGCATTAATAAAATTTATATTGCATTTCACCCGCTTTTTTTTCTCTCTCGCCTTATGACATACGTTAGAAAAGGGATGATCAAGCCATGTGAACCAATCAGAAATCAAAAGTCAGTTACGAAATGAATTTCTTTGTCTATAAACAGTGCTAAATTCAGAGACGACAAGGCAGGATGCCCAGGTAAGGCCACCAGAGAGTCGATGAAAGAATTTCGTCCGTTCTACTATGCCTACATTTTCGGACAACTAAAAATCCTACAGATAGTCAAAAGGATTACTACTATCAAAGGTGTACTTACATATATACATACGCATTTACAAGGGCTGGTTCTCTCTCTCTCTGTATATATATATATATATATATATATATATATATATATATCTGTATGTATGTATTATGCTAAAGGACTTTAGACATTCAAGACGGGAACTTTCTCATATGAACTCTACAAATATTGTATATTTTCTTTTAAGTGATCTTTGTACCAATTATCTTTTGCATGCATTTTTAACAGGCCAAAAATTGGTGTATATTTAGATTAAGGACATTATCCAAAAATAACCACCTGTAAACACATAACCCCACACAACCACCACAAGTATAAGTAAATATATTATAAGTAATATAAGTATATAAAATGTATTTTAGCGCTATGAATTTCATCAGTATTTGAATCCAAGATTAGCACTATCAGATTTTTCCTGTGGACTTCGTATCAGTTCTTTTATCTGAAACAAATAACATTCTTTTGCGTCTCGCCGAAGATGAAACAGGTAAAACTTATTTCCTTATTCTACTGCCAATCGAAACATAATCGTTGATCATTTTCTGACCTCTTATTTAATTACCGTTTCTTAATTCCATTTTAATGAAGTTGAAAATTTCTCTGATATCGCTTCGCTCTCTTTCTAACTTTCTGTTATTTACGAAATTATTTTATAATATATTAGATAATAGTTTGATTAATCTATGTAAGTTCATCTAAAGTCAAGAATACCGTCAGATACTAATATTTTTTACTAAAAAATTACATTAAATGTCGAAACTAATGATCTTGCTTTGGACTTAGACGCATTTATTTTCTTATCAAAAAGGAACAAAAGTAATTCAGATTAATTTTGTTCAAGCTACTGTCTTTCTGTATGCGGTTACGTGTGTCTGCAGCCAAGTAATGTGTTCGGGAGTTGTATGAACATGTTAGTACACACATACAAATATCGCTCATTTGACTGATAAAAAAAATAATTGTATTATAATGCGACAAAGAGAATTAAACTTTTTTCTATATGCAAATTTCTTTTCAAATTTTTAAGAAAAAATTATTTCGGTTTTTAAAATTACTTAATTTCACGACAACAGATGATGTCATTTATAAACGTCCAATTATTTCTCAGCAGAAACTGCACTGCCAGAATAACATTTTTCCATCTGAACATTTATCTGTTTTGGGGGATACTTCTCATTGACCAAATTTCATACAAATTTAAACTTAAACAGAAAAATACTTTAAATTTATGTATTTTATAGATATTTGAAAGTAAATAAAATATGTTTAAAAAGTATGGCACTTGTTTCTTTTGTTTGAGAAACGTTCAAAATAAGTAATGTTTTATTGTTAGTATAAAAATTAACACTTTACTTTTTTAATTAAAATATATAAGATTATATGTTTGTATAAAATCTAAACAGAAATCGGTAATAAGCTAGAAGTTAAATTCCACATCTTCATAAAACAAAATTAAATTCCTTTCCATAAAAGCCAAAATTTATTTTAACGCACATCTTTAAAATTGTCTGTTAATGTTGAATTTTTGTTATTTTCTTGTCTCTGTTAAAGTTGACACGCTGCCGTAGAATGAGTTAGGAAATGACAAAATCTAACGGAGGAAACTAACACAAGCGTTTACACAAAAGGAGCAAAATCTTTTATTATACTTTCGGTACAGGAGAGCTAAGGAAGGGTAGATAATAGTCAGTTATTAGACTTAAATTTCTTAACACCCCCCCACATGCTCTCATATTGCTCTTTATTTATTTATATATGAGAGCACCTGTCGATGTACAAGATCTCTATTAAGTGCTATTGCACGCTGGTTATCTCCGAAGATTTTTACAAGGGTATATTCTTGTAGAAAATCCATTCTATTCAATAGTTGAATGAGATATAAACTTTCTTGTTTGGTCTTTGCTAAGACCAGGTATTCAGACACATGTAACTGTGGGTTGCTTCTTCGATTTCCAGGAAATGGGTGGATCATCCTTGGTTAAACTGAAGCAATATCCGGATGTAATGCGCCTGTCACTTTGGTCATCACTGTATGCTGTTAGTCTTAGTCTGTCATTGTTCTTCCTGTTGCAGAGCTCGTACTTCACTGTATCTTATACGTACCTCAGTACATGTTTAGCCGTTGTCCATTGTTGTTCATGTGGCTCGGATAAATGCTGTGATAGCTTACGGACAATATAACTTAAATCCGGCTTAATGCGGGTTATGTGAGAAATCAAGCTGCCGGTAGTTTCACGGTATTTTCTGGAGTCAATCAGGTCATCAGTGTTGGTGAAGTTCAGCTTTTTCTCACATGGTGTCGTTCTCGGTTTGCAGTCTGGCATATCGAATCTCACTAGTATTTTATTATGTACTTTTCTTGACTCATTTCTACTAACCCTTGGGTTATGTTAAAGTCTATTCCCAGGACGGAGTTTTTCCGAGGTCCTTCATCTTAAGTTTTGATATTAGCGTTTTTTTAATGTCATTAGTGAGTTTATGTTGCCGACCCATGTTATAATTACAACTCTTTCTTTGTTATTGTGTCTAATATAGACACAGTGGTCTGCTTGATTCTGTATGAAATCGATTCTGGTGAGACAGTCATGTAGGGTTTTATTCCAGTTTTGCTTAACTGTTTTAGACCATATAGGCATTCAACTTGCAGACACGTCCCTTGTTTTTATTCGATATTTTCCCTCTCTGATTGTTACAGGACAATTTCATAATCAGTTGGGGCGTGTAGGTATGCTGTTTTTACGTTCATTGGATGTACTATGAGATCATATTGTACAACCATTTGCATTAATGTAATGTCCGCTGTTTGGGAAAAAGTATCCTTATAGTTTAATCCTTTTATTTGATTCTATTTCTTGGCACCAAATTTTTTCTTTGTATTTTTGCGATCCGTCTGTGTTTTGTTTAATTTTGTAGACATCTTTTTGCTTTTTGTCAGTTTGAAAACGTCATTCTCCTTAGGAGATTTGACCTCTTCCTGCATTATTTCGAGTAGTTCACAGCTTCTTTATAGGTTTACATTACAATACGTGTAGCTCTGTAGCAGTAATCGACATTGATTAGTGCCCGGTCGTTTCCGTCTTTAGCGTTTGTTACGTAGTCATTTTTTCCTTCCCTTTTGGGGTATCGGCTAGCACGGTTATCCTCCTCAGTATGTGGGTGGTCTCCAACGTTAGGTTGGGTGTCTACTGGCTCTTTTAATTTCTGGTTTTGCATGCCTTTCTTTCCAGGAGAATCACCATCATCATTATCATCATCATCATTCGGCAGAACACTTTAGGTTTTTTGTACCGCTCTTGTGTAACAATTAATCTTTATTTTCTTTTAAAATGACTGTCGCACCGTTCGTAGTTGCAACCTTGACAGAGAATATATCCTGCGTGTAGGAGGAGATGTATAGCACCTTCTTGATGCAAATATCACGTGGTTTCCATATGTCCCTCTCTGGCCACACGTAAGACCGGAGGTAAACTCAAAGGATTTTACTTTTTTATTCTCTAAAACATATTCTTTCATAAAAAGTCACCTGATATTTGTTTGGAAGTTTGAAGAAGTAATGACTTCTATATCCCATGATCGTAAATTCATATCAGCCGTTATTATTTCAGCACGTTTCTCAGTGATGGAAGTGAATTCTGACAGCAATTTTATCTCATTCCCTTCTATGAATTTTCATTGAACTGGTCAGACTATTGCGTATTTCATTCATTTTGTCTTTACATTTCCTATTTTTTCTTGTATATATCTAGCTAAATGTCGCCCCTCTCTCTCTCTCTCTCTCTCTCTCTCTCTCTCTGTGTGTGTGTGTATGTGTGCTTGTGCGTGAGCATTAAATTCCTCATTATTGATTTCTAGGCTCATATTCCTTTGATCATTTTTGTTTCGTCAAAAAGTTCCTGATTCCTTACATATAACGTTGTTTTCTTCCATATTTCTGACATTCTCTTCCTGTATCCACCCTAAAAGAATTTAGTTTTGCAATAGCAAAAGAGAACTAGCTTGCTAACTGTTACACATATTTGTTTGGTCAACAGTCTTCTTAAACTAGGGTAATTTTATAAAGTACATTAAAAGAATACCTGTCCAAGATGAAATCGTACAATTCCAACCATATGCTTCAATATTGATCTCTCCACTTTGGCAATCTAGAAAATCGCTTAGAAGGCAGAAATGTTTTCTTTTGAATCGTCTTAAAGGTTAATTTTCTGGTGATTGATCTTAAAACAATTCGTTTACGTCAATACTGTTAGAGAACAAACAATTGTTATTGAATTCTCGGAATATCCAATGTATGTTAGTAGGATGTAGAAAAGTAACCCAACAAAAGTGAAGATAATGAGACAAAATGGAAAACTTTTACAGACAAGGAGTTTCGCCTACGTGCGCTAGATAGGCGACTTCAGTGTGGAATGAAAGACAAAACTACGTATAAGGAAACTGCGCTGGGATTTGTGGAAAAAATAAATTTATTGCCTCCTTTCCTCAAAAATCCCAACACAGTTTCCTTACACGCAGTTTTGTTGTTCATTCCAACCTGAAAACGGCTATCTGGCGGGCGTTGTCTGTATAAGTTCTCCAAGAGAATGTTTCAGCACGAAACATTCTCTGGTTTTACCAAAAAGAGATTTTAAAAAATCTGGTGTTCAGTAGGCTATATTTGAGGAAATGCACTGAGAATTTTTAAGCGTCCTATCATATTATTTTACAAGAACTGCTGAAAATTTCCCGACTCGACCCACTTCCCAAAATCTAATCAAATTACCAAATATCAATATTTTATTATTTATTCAGGAGAACGTCTTTGTCAGGCTGAGAATATATATATATATATATATATATATATATATATATATATATATATATATATATATATATATGAGTGTGTGTGTATAACGTATATTACCATCTACTACTGTTTATACAATTGTACATTGAAACAGTACTTTTAGAGTATTTTTGTGTAGTTAACAAAGAGATTATAGCTGAGAATGGAAAGTTTCATAACTTAGACAATAAAAACTATACTCGATTTTTTAAAAATTGTTTCTGCAAACTATTTCTAAATAAAATATTTTAAAGTTTTCTTTCCCATCCATTTGCTCTCCAACAGTTTTTTTTTATTATTTGTCTGAGTGGACAATGTTGTTTATGCTTCTTTTCTACCCCTTTGTAAAAAGCCAGACGACATCTTGTAAACACTTTTACTTTGTTAATGTTTACTTGGTTGTATTCTTGTTTTGATTTCATATCTGAAAAGATTAAATCCGTAACACTCGTCGATATACAAAGTGCTACTCAAAATATTTTTGAATTTGAAGACCACGCGCGAGCTAAATATGGTAAACGGATTTTTTCCTTAATTTTTGGTAGACCGTTTGCAAACAGCAGGCAGGGTGACTTCTTTGACGCAGACACTGAAAGCTAGGCGTTAGGGTAATTTTTCATACTCATTTCTCAAATTGCCAAATGGGCCAAATTTCTAGGTCGTAAGTTTTCAATCAGTTTCTCTATCAGTTTCTCTATCTCATACAGAAGAGCAAACCAGCTGGAAAGGTGTGTGAGTCATCGTAATGTGTGTTGCCACAAAATAGACGAGAGAAATGTGTATGAACTGATCCTGCAAATGACAGCCGAGTTAATTCCCTTTAACTGTCACGGCGAAGAATCTTAGTCATAAGCATTTTATGTTCAATCTTCGAATACTTATGTTCATTTTAGAGAAACACCTGGTCTAAATGAGCTGATTAAAAATAGTGAATCACTATTCTTAGACTGTCTATGCATGTTCTGTTCGGTTTTTCGAGGGAGTGATTGAAATTAATTTCTAATTCATTAGTTGATGTATGGATAAATGATTTCAGTTCGAGAGAAACTAAGCAGAATTTAATACGTTAACAGAAAATAAAAAATGAACAAGTCAAAGATTGAACAAAACAGTAATTGAATACATTAGTGATTGAGTAAATTAGCAATAGATTTAAATAAGTTTGAATAAATTAATTTTTTTAATAAAGAAAAGTTTAAATAAATAGAAGACTGAAAGAAAAACAAGTAATTTTACTTAGCTATATTATATCCTAGATCCTGGTCGTTGCTTTAAATGAGATAACGATGAAGTCTAAACATAATTGCTTCATATCGAGTTATTAAATGTTTATCACCGAGTTTGAAAAGGAGTACCCGTAAAAAATGATGTGATTAATTGTATTAACATTGGCAATTGCATTTAGGATCTATGCGCTCTGCTCATGATGAAAGCGTTGTTCATCGGCCTTCTTTAATATCTGTGGGCTTTGTTTAACTTAGTATTTGCAAGGATGCGCAGGAATTCTACCATCAAAATGTTGCGGAAGTGGATGTCACTTAGCTACGTAACGATTGAATTACAGCGAGATCTTATAGTGGGTCAGCCAATTTGTATTGGTTATAAATAGAAATAAAAACTGACCCTCTACAATTTTTACAATATCAAATGTAACAAAGACAACAACAAGAGAAATAATCAAGTAGAAGGTAAAGAAAGCAAACAAAACACAAGACCGATAATATATGTATATACAAATATACATTAATAACAAGTTACAATACATGGAAACAGTACAAAGGACGAAGTGTGTGTGAATATTCTGTATGTGCGTGCGTGTGTGAATATTCTGTATGTGCGTGCGTGTGTGAATATTGTGCTTAGCGTGTTTCCACGCTATCCCTTGTTAGCGCCTACATTTCGAGGTTGATAGCTGAAATCCTGAAGGAAAAAGAGAAATTTACCTCAAGGTGTCACGACACAGGCCTGAAGGAAAAAGAGATTGAAGCGAAAAGTCAGCGGCTATTTATAGCCAGGGAAAAGAGACCCCTGGTGAAAGGGTTAACGGACTGAAAGAGGAGTTAACTCCGACAATCTCCTTATTTTATAGACCTGTTTGATTTCGCGTGAAAGAAGTTTCGGACAAAGAAACGTACGGGAAAAAATCACAATCTTTATTATAGATGATGATGGTGATGATGATGATGAATTTAATGAAAATGTTTTTAATACCGTTGTATTAGTATAAAATGTTTACGCGAGAATAAATTTACAGAAATATTTCCGAAGTCAGATTTCCAGATTCAGCAAGATTATGTTTTACAGAGTATTCTGTAATGAAACACAAAGAGAAAAAATGTTACAGTGCAATTTTAGAAATTACAAAGAAATACGAGGACAGACAAAAATGAAATAAAAATGAAAAGATAACAAAAGTAACAGAAGGAAATCATCGCATACACAAAAAAATGACAAAAGCCGCTAAACAAATGAAACTCGGTTAAATTCATTTCTAAACATTTTTAGAAAACTGTAATTTATAAATAACATAAAATAAAAAGCAAGCGATGATTTTTTTCCTTAAAAAAATTAAAATCTCTAAATATAATATACATTTTTCCGCTTAATCTGACATAAGACAACAGTAATGCCACACCTAGTGAGTATATATATATATATATTTTTACAGAAGGTTCAAGATACCGGTTGACCCTAGACTTGAACAGGTTAAGATTGTAGTGATCAGAGAAACATCCTATAGGGAGTCTGTTTCATAGGGCAGTGGTTTGTAGGAAGAAACTGTTTGAGTGGAACTTGCTTCTCGGCGATGGGATACGGAAGGAATGAGGATGGTTTGCTAATATGTAAGTGGCATGGCGGGTCCTAGCTGTGAAATCTGACAGGAGATGCAGTTCATCTGAGCACTTTCCATGATATTAGCGACAGAGGAGTGAGAGACTCACTACATCCCGCTTGTGAGAGAAAGGTTGAAGTGTGGAAAATAATACTTCTCCCACAAGGACTCGGACACGCTTTTGAACCAGATAGTGAGGTCAGGACAGCTCCTGCCCAAACAGTACTCCATTTTGGGCCTGATTTGGATGAGGAGTCAGGTACTTACTGGGGCGGTACAGGGTGCCGTTCATTTTATCTGCATCTTTTGCGATGGATCGTATATAGGAATTCTACTTGAGGTAGGGTGTGAGTTTGAGGCCCACTATCCTCTTGAGACATTGTGCCTCCTCGAGGGGGACATCCGTTCATCGTGATTGACGGTTGTTCGGGGTCTGATTGGCAGTGGTGAAATTTAACCAGTTTGTTTTTAGAGGCATTGAATGTAACTAGCCAGTTTTTCTCCACCGAGAAGTGTTAGATCAGAAGAGCGGTCAGCTGCCAATCTCTCATCATCAAGACTTTTACAAGTGCGCCCGTATATAGTCGTATCAATGACATAAACGTTTACAAATGATCGTTTCAGATCATGTATGTAAACCAAAAGGAGGGTTGGTCCGAGAAGTGATTCCTGGATGGTGGGGGGGGCGCTTACGTTAACAGCCAGAGCCTCGGAGAACTGGCCGTTAATAACTAGCGTCAGGAATTTACCTGTTAGGAAATATTTTATGACAGAGAAAACCCTTCCAGCGGTCCCATAGCTAGAGAGCTTGTGTAGCAAACGTTTGTGCCACACCTTGTTGAGAACTTTCGAGAGACCTAATGCTATGATCCTTCGATCCTGTGTGTTATCAAGGGCTTCAATAATTGTGAGTGTAATGGCAGTTAAGACGTCCGCAGTGAATCGGGCTGATCGAAATCCATACTGCTCGACGCACAAGACGTTCTTATCCAGGGGCTCGACGAACTTCTTTTTGATTAAGGCCTCAGAAAGCTTACTGGTGATACTGAGGAGATTAATGGGTCTATAGTGGGGAAGGTCGGTTGCCCGCGTTCTTGAAGACCGATCATACGCTTGCCACCTTCCATGTGCTTGGGAAGGATTTCTCCTTCAAAAAGTGGTTAAATAACTTTGCTATAATCGGAAATCATTCTGGGCTGATACTCTTAAGGACGACCATTAGAATTCTATCTGGGCCAGAGGCCTTTGTCGTCTAAAGTTGAGTTTAAAGCAAAGTTCAAGGCGAAGAGCTTTGACTTATCTGCCTCAGGACCATTTATAATTGTGGGCACTGCGCTTTACCGCTGTTCATAATTTGGTCGGTGATCTTCCAGAATTCGCGAGATCCAATTTATTTGTTTTCAACCTTGGTCTGGACAGATCGAGCGTAGATGCACATTGGGTTTTCCAGGACTCTCTTACAGCGATTGCGAGCTGTCCTGAAAGAAGTAAGGGCCTGACTATACCGCTCCTTGCGATAGATTTTGAAGTTGTGGTTCCGGAGAACTGTGGCTGCAGCGTATTCAGAGTTGAACCAGGTCTGACTGTTTGTTTATTGATGGAATTTGTTATGGGGTATAAAACACACCATTCCAGAAAGGGCCCATTTGGAGATTATGGCATCAGTTTTGAAAGCAGCATGTTTGAAGAATGTTCGGAGAGGTGTTTCTTTCATATAGTACTGAAAGCTGACTCAGTCTGCCTCTGCATAGCGAAAAATCATTCTATGAAACAGTATATCAGGGGATGTCATTGGTTTGGAGTAAATCTGAACACTGACTAGGGAATAACCCGATGTGCCAATGGGGCTAAAACTTTTACTGTGAATTTGTCAGGGCAGGAAAAAAAGAAAAGTTTTGAGAAGTTTCGGTTGCTGTCCCGTCGCATCCGGGACTCGGGTGGATTCTTCAATGATCTGGGTTAATTCATATGCGATGGAGAAGTCTCTGCAATATCTGCTTTCCTCACGGGTTTTTTTTTTAAGTCGACTAACCTCACTTTTAGTGAACAATGAAGTCACCGCATACGTGAAAGTTGGCCGAGGGATATTCGGTGAGGATATTGTCAATCCTCTCTGATATTCGTTCGAAGATTACCTACTCTTCGCCCTGAGGAAGATACAGAGCAAAGACAAATTTGGTACTATGGATGTGCCACGCGGAAACACATATACGGGAGATCAGGGTCCTCGTTTTTGTCTCCCTGTCACAGGGAAACCCGTCTTTGATGTATGCAACGAGCCCGTGACCGTGGCGATTTAGGTGGTCGTATTTTGTTATAATGTGTGAGATTGTGAGTTCCTGCAATGGGATTGAGGCATTGATATCCGTTTCAGACAGAAAGAGGAGTCAAGGTTGGGACTGAAGAAGATTGAGTTCCACATCTGGAAAGTTGGAATGTAGACCCTTTACATTGGTGTAAGAGATTGTATAACTGGGCTCTACTTTGGCGGGTGGGGGATATTCCTTATACTAGTCAACTTCGTTAAGAAACCTCCTACTGGAAGCACGTTCTAAACATAATGTCAGTTCGATTTGCTATTTTATATTTGCAAAAGGGACAGATGAATATAATAAATTCTTTAATATTTAGAAACAAAGAATTCAGGCATTAAAGACTAATTTCAATAAAACAGCTGTTTTTTTTTTCACTTTGATGTTAAAATTATCTGACTCCATTGAAAATTACAATATAACGTTGATGTGTTGAATTGTTGAATGCATTTAGTGGATTGTTGAGCTGTGTGGCTGTATAATAATTACAGGCATAAAATAGAGGTTGGCAACCGAAATTCAAATTTCAATTGAGTTTTTTTTCCTCTTCATCTCGCACTATTACTCTTGAATCAGCTTTCCTGTACTTTATATCACTGTCAGATTACTTTTCTCTTGCAGTTAATGATAATTGATAGATAGGTGGGTATTTAGGACAAAAACTTTTCGAAAACTCCGCCAGGCAGTAGAAACTATGAATAAGTTGTTACAATCATTATACAGGGTTGAATATATAGACCGAATTACATCCAGAATTAGATTACAAATTCAAGAAAATCAAGTTTATAGAAATCTATCTATCTATCTATTTCTATCTATCTCTACATTCATCAGCGAACATTTTTGTGTTTGGTGCTTTTAATGCGCATCAGGACAAGGATTTAAAAATTTTAATGTTATTGACATTGCTGGTGTTCAGATTTTTATATATTTCGTTTCAGTTGTCTATTAGATAGGAACTTCCGATTCACTAGACTTTCTTCCAGTACCAACATTCTGATTGGGATTCACCTCGCGAATTTCTAAGAGATGGCCCCTGCATTGACATAAATCACCTTTCCTTTAGAGAATTGCGCCAGTGAGATTTCTTTTTCGGCATCGATGCTTTTTACGTTCTCGGAAATACCAGGGGAAATCAAAATCTTCTCCATGAATGTTTATTTTTATTTATCAAATATATCGAAGTTTATCTAGTGATCCACTTCCCAAAATCAATATTTCGATAACCAAACAGCATAGCAAGGTGAAAATATTGCAAATATAAGACAATTAATAAGAAAAATAAATAAATACTTCAGGGTGCAACTGTAGAAAAATAAAAACTCTGCATAGAAGGGATTTAATTCATCATTATCAGCCTTTCTAGAAAAATTAGATTCTCCATAAATTCTTTTAAATGAAAACTGTACCTAATCTTCTTTGAAATGCTAAGCTAAATTTTCAAATTTTTCCTTATTAAAATTTAAAGTGCGTATCAGAGGGTTTTTTTTTTATTTTTCTACAGTTGCACCCTGAAGGTTGTGAAAAATTGCTCTATTGTGTTATATGCATATAACCCCATCCATGGTTACTGTTATCATGTGTAAACTTGGTCATTACAAAGCATGTAATTACAAAGAAATATGACCCTGAGCTAGCCCCTGTTTTATCCAATCTCTACAATTAATTCTTTGTTGCTTCTTACTTTCATAGTTGTTGAAAATCCTCTTCTGTAGTTCCACTCTTTAAGAATTCAATACGAACTGTCTGATCCTTGTAACTTTCAGTCTATTAGGCTTCTACCTCCTTTTGGCAAACTACTAGATGCTCTAATTAACTCTGAATTGATTAAGCATCTTACATCGGAATGCCTTCTTTCAGATAAGCAATATGGTTTTCGATTCTCTATGTCAACTACTAATGTATGAACAATCATTGCTGAAAGAATCTATCAAGCTGTCTGTCAAATTAGGAGAAACAATCTTTTCCTACATATTTTTAACTTAAGCCTAAAGAATGAAAGATATTCTAAAAGTAATGGCCTCATTAAATACTAACCTAATTTTTAGATTTTCATTAATGCTTTGGACATTTTTAAATTCTTAATTGTCTTATATTTGCAATATTTTCACCTTGCTATGCTGTTTGATTATCGAAATATTGATTTTGGGAAGTGGATCACTAGATAAACTTCGATATATTTGATAAATAAAAATAAGTTGGTTTAAGTCTATTTATAACACGGCCGGCCCGGGCCAATACTAGGTTGTTCCCACGCTGGTCAGTACTGGTGCCAGTCGACTGATGGTTATCTGTTGACCACTTCGTTCATTCGTCTGCTCTGACCACGTTGTGTTCTTTGATCACAGTGCAGTGAAGATCGTACTTTCGTTCACACTTAGGGGGTTGAATCGAGTTGGCGGAACCGTGTTATGAAAAAGGACAAGAATGCTTCCATCGGTGAAAACACAAATATCATAACAAATAACGAAGAAAGCTGCTGGGTTAATTTTCAATTGGTTTATGTAATTAAGGCCTCGGCGACAATGACCATCAAATACAAACACAGTCAACTTTTCAAAAACAAAATTATTTACTTCAAATTTTACTACTGTTTTACATTCCGGCCTTTTTCGGGGACTCATAATAATTCTTATGTGAGTCTCTGTTTATCATAAAGAAAAAACATTTAATTTTTTACCTCGTTTTATATTTCAAATCTTGTTTCTCACTTTAACGTTGTCTTGTTTAAAGTTTTCAACCTTCCCAATGCTCCAATTCTATACGGGGTTTTCGTATGAACACTTTTAATCCTAATTCTAACCACCAGAGTCACAATAGTGCCACCTTCATTTCATCTACTACCAGTAATCCTTTATCATGTCACACATTGACAAAGAAAAAGAATGTTGAAAAATAAATTCTTTTTCATCTTGTTAATGTAAATACGTATCTTATTATTTTTCTCAGTCTTTTTATATCAAGTGACTTTCCTTCCATTTTATTTTATTTCCTAAATTAAAAGAAAATAGCGTCCCCCAAAAATGATTCATCCATCTTGAAGTTAGTGAATTTCTGAAAATTATTAATAAAACAGTAACACTAATAGTCATGAAGTGAAAGTTACAGTTTTACTAATTAACTATAAGCCGAACGCTCCTCTTTTAGAAACAACGGGAAATTAAATCAACAGATCTAATCGATACGAATTACTAATAAGTTCATTTGCTCCAATTATTCAATTTAAGAAATCTGTGATTAATTAATTTACCGAAACATTCAGAGTCGCTTTCGGTCAATTTATAGTCGTCCGGATAGAAGTACAAATGTTCTTTCTCTGAGACATGTTTGACAAAATCGATTTCTACTTTTTAATTATTATGAATATAAATCAACCAAATATATAACAATTTAAGATCTTTCATATAAGAAATGAAAAATAATCTTCATACATTTTAGGCTGTACTGACTCTGACAAATTCAATTAAATCTATTTTATATTAAGCCTTTGCTGTATACCGTTTTGATATTTGGAAAACATTTTCCGCATTTAAAAATATATACATTATTTGATTTGATATTTTTATTAATTTGCTTGTATTGCAATTAATAAAAATTGTTTGATTACAAACATTTTCAATTTACGCACGCTGCTGTTTTCGTTTTTGTTTTTCTGATTTATTAAACTGAGGCATACTTTAGGAATCATTTAAGACTTAGGTATTTTATAAAAGGTATAAATATAAAGATTTTGTGATGTACCAGTGTTCTTTCGTTATACATACAGGATGCGATCGGTAAATTGTCGCCATTTTATATTTTTAATTTCGCGCATGCCCATTATAGTATATGCTCAGTATAGTAGAGAGAGCTGGGAACTCCGAGGACAGTCCAGAGCATTCAGAAAGAGTTAGATGAGTCTAATGGTGATTAAAAAGATACGGCAGGTCGGAAAACTCAATCTGATCGTTCTGATAAGAAAAGAATTACCGAATTTGTTGGTGAGGGCCTCGGACTCAACATGGAGGCCTACATCAAGTGCCTTGAGGAGGTAGTTCTGCTCGGAGTCAAGAGTGCGCCTGCTGGAAGATCCTATCTGGCAACAGGACTCTGCACCATGTCACACAAGAAAGACACCCAGTCATGGTTGTCAGACAATTTCTGCGAGCACATCACGCCTTACATCTGGTCACCTAACTTCCCAGATTACAACCGCCTTAATTATTATGCGTAAAGCGTAGTTGAGTGAGAGACTAACAAAACTCCTTGTAACACCAAAGATGAACTGAAGGCAATGATTATGGCAGCAGTCACCAATTGCAGGAGATTCAGGAGTAAACTGTGGCAATTTTATTGAATAAATTTACTCTTTAGTATTTCTAGATATTTTTGTGTAATTTTGGTAAATATATTTGTTAAAATGAAACGTCAGTGTTATCTTCATTTCTACGTAATTTAGACGACAGTTTATCCATCGCTACCTATATATTTTCTGTACATCATTTTAATCAGCGTATACTGTGCCACGTTAACTGAGGAAAAGGCTCCTGGCTTTTGAAAAAATTATCATGAAATAAATATTCCAAAATATATTCTTCAATTAAGGTAATAGTATTTTCAATGTATGTAACAACACTGATACTCATTCCACCCCAAGAAGAATTTTGTTTGTCATTCTGTTTTATGATAATGCAAAAAAATCCATAATCCTAAAATAATTTTTTAAAAATTACATTAAAACTGACCACCATCTATAATCAATTTTTCTCCCCCAGCCATTAAGATTTTTAATCAAGATAAAGGCTAAACGAACATCTAAAAATGCTCGATCGAAATATTTACTAATCATTCATTCACTCATAGGAAAATTGAAGTAAATATTTTTAATTCTTTGCGTTTTCTATTAAATATCCAAGAATTATAAAGTCTATCTCCAAACATAAACAGCAATGAATCCAGTGGTGAAGAAGCCAAGAAAGCTATAAAGAATAATAGAGTATCACTTGACATTGAGACTGAACTTTTGAAAATATCATACCCTCCCTCCGAATTCAAAAACAAGTTTCAAGAAATAAAACTGGAATCAGAAGCGCACCCCGAAGCACTGGGGTATATCGTGCATTGATCCACTATGGAAACAGAAAGTTACTCCTCAAAACCCGCATAAGTACAGAGGTATCTTAGTTGGATCCATTATAGTGAAAGTATTAATGAACATTGCATTAATTAGGCTTTCATCATTTTATGATAGTCAACTCCTCACAACCCAATTTAGCTTTTGTTCTGGTAAACGATATAATGTTGACATACTCCAGGAAATTCCATACCACTCCAACAGAAAATCTTATTACTTGATATGTTGACCTTACAGCATCATATGACCATAACAATAGAAACTTCTCATCCATTAGAAACAGCTATCGAAGTTTAGATTCCACTCATTGACTACATGTGATAAAGAAACTATATCGGTCCACAAAGTTTCACATGTCTGGTGACTTCAATGCCAAAACATTTCAAACCCCATCAAGAATACGATATGGAGGAAAGGAAAGCTCTAGTCTATTTAATCTGTTCCAAGTCTATACTCTATACATACAATCACAGATGTGGTGCGACGGACACTGATCATGTAAGCCTTCCATAGAACATTTCAAACAGACTAAAAGAAAATAACGTTCCTATTTCCCCTCCCGAGGAACTGAATCACAAATTAACAAAGAAATCTCCACACAGTCAATGCTGGTGATATTGCTATTAATAACCAGCATTCTTTTTAGATATTTTCATTCATTATTAATATTAGGGTTTTTTATAATTATATTTTCATTTTCCATGCTGAATACAGACAATGTTGTAGGAATACATAATTGCATAGATGATCAAAAGACGAAATAAAAATTATTTCTAGTCTCATCAGAATCTGATTTACAATTAAATTTATGTTCTCATCATATAGGAAAAATATATTATAAGAACAAATTTAGTATTACGTGTTGAAACATAAGAATCTCCACTAGTTTAATGTGGTTTTTTATTCCTTTTAGTTTGTTAATGTTTGGCTGTAATTCCACATGTCAATTTTAATGCATTAATGCGAGTGCACTTGCATTAATATATACATAGGCATACATGTAGATGCATATGTATTATAATTGAGACCTTAATTCATGGGGACGCTTTATATTACCGTATGTCACATTTTATCATACAAATCCGTTAAGAAGGTGCTTCAAACTCTAATTGCAACGATAATATAATCGAAATTGCCAATTCTGTTAATGTAGTTGTACGGGATATACATGTATAGATACACTAAGATAGGTAGACATGCTATGATAACATATATACAATTTAAATGAAAGAAATAAATGTGGCCATTGCGAGTCAAATAGATATTAAAACTTGCTTCTATGACTTTGTGCAGTAGTAAATTAACTTTCAGTGCCTATTTAAAGTACTTTTAAAATTCAAATATAATTTAATAAAATCAAATAGAATGTTCATAAATGTTCGATATTGTGTAAGAGAGAAATAAACCGTCTTAAATTACCAACAAAGATTGGTTCATGTCTGATTGCAAATATCATTCGCCCTGCTGGTTTCAGGATTTTTCTAATTATGAAGTTTTTCTAATCATGGCGAGAAGAACTTAAATCGCTTGATTCTACATAGTATGTTGTGTAAGTTTTACTTAATCGGTTTTCGTTTTGATATAGAGCTTTTTAAATAGTTTTCATCATCTCCACAGTGCAACTATGCTACATAGATTATTAGGAAATAGTGTTTTAAATAAGTAACACATAAATATTTTCAGCTGTTCACTTTTCAATGTGACGCGTCAGTTTTAATAGATTTATCTCCCGAACATTTCTCCTTTATCTATGAGACACAAAGAATCTGCTACATTTTTGTCTCTTTCTCTCTATCTAATTTTTCTATCTCTAACTATTTCTTTCTCTCACTCTAACTTTTTCTCTCTCACACACACTTTTTCTATCTATCTCTCTCTCTCTCTCTCGCACACGCACATTTTCTTTCTCTCTCACTTTTTCTTTCATTCTGTGTTTGTTTTTTTTCCTTATTGTGTGTATGCGCGCTCTCTTTCTATTTGTCTCCTATCCCGAATAATACTTCTAAATGACGGAGAAGTATAAATATTTTGTCTAAGGTTAAAAGGTAAAGTTCTACGGTATTTTTTCTTGCCGATAAGCATTATGTCTGTTATAAATTTTACAGATCCAGAATTTGTATTTTATCCAACTATTAAAATTGTTTTAAGAAATAGGATTTATTATGATTCTCTGTAATCATTTCTTCTGTAATATTTCTCTAGTAAACATTCTAAAAGAACAGGAGCTGGATTTCAGAAAATATATTTCTCATTTAAATTACTCAAATAAAATACTTCTGTCTCAAACAAGTAAATTCTTTAGTCCCAGTCCTAAAAATACAATATATTAAAGAGACAGACAATCAATTACTCTGTGTGCCTTGTTTTTTCTTTTCATTATTCCTCTGAAAATAACGTGATTTAAATACAATGTCCCAGTATTCAAATTTCCCCTATTTTTAAAAAGTTTTTAATTTTTATTGTTCCTTTTCTTATTTTCAATTTTCGAAGCTCTACTCAAATTGAGTGTAACAACGCAAAATGTATATTTTTTCTTTATTTTCATTAGCCTTTAAAATTTTTGCATATATATATATATATATATATATATATATATATATATATATATATATATATATATATATATAATTACATATATCGATATGAATTTATTCTTACAGCCTAAACTGGATTTCATAATCGTTCGTACCATTTCTTAATATACGCGCACAAAGATGGATAAAATGAGTCTCCTAAACACCCTTCTTCATGAAATTATGCCAATTGTACTAGAATTTATTGATCGTAATTCCAGGTATTATTATAACAAAGTTATTCTCAAATTTCTTTAAGTTTCTATATTACATTAGAGGAAAACAATTTATGACTACAGTACTCAGTACTAATTTGTTTGATCCCCTGCGATTCATTTCATGTAGTATAATATTTCAAGGTACATTTGCCCGTCCTTAGAAATGGTCACTTGCTGCAACGTTATCTTGGTTATGATCATCTAAGCTTGATTGTCTATTCTTCCCAAATGCACTGATTCCTCTTCTAACATGTCTTGATTTCTGATTTCAGCTTTGGAAGAATGAAATATCATTCGTTTGACATAATTGACAAGATGGTGTCGCACAAAGTCAGAAAAGAAATCAATAGAATAGTGATGATCACTTTTTTTGTCTGTCGGCTGGACCTAGAATACACTGTTAGACTTGTCTGAATGAAAAAAGGCAACGTGATATTATAATTGCAATACATAAATCATCAGATATTGTAATAGACTATATTTTGCCCAAACAAAAGGACTGGGGGCGTGGTTGCAAAATCCAAGTTACATCAGCATCTGCTGGATACTTTCTATAGAACTACTAAACTTTGTAAGTAGAAATCAATAGAAAACTGCATTAATGGATGTTTTAATGATACTGTAAATGACCCTTTGTCACTGTTCCTTTGATAGAAAAGATATCACTCCTTGAAACTGGAAGTGATAACAGCAAGGGCAAAATTTTAGTATTTTTATTATTTGAAACGATTTCCAATCCTAAATACAGTTTGATCATCCGATAGCATAATCCAGATAAAGTAGACAAAATGATGACTAGTTACAATATCTCGAATTCTTGGTTCAGGCAATTTGTGACGAATGTTCGAGTATATAATTCATACTTTGACTCAGATCACACGTTCCTGGTAACCAAACTAAAAACACCAGTCAACAAAATAGTTCGCTATTCGCATGCATAATCAAAAAAAGATTACTAAATATAACATCCAAAATCTTAAAAATGCTCACGTCAAGGACGCATTTTGTGATAAGCTAGCATCCTAACTGACGTCCCTACATTATGACACATATAAAATCCATGAATCACATAATGAAATCGTATCTTCTCTAGCAAAACTATTCATAGACTAACAAACAGAAAAATATATTTCCCAAGGACGACAATTCTAAATTGAAAAGACCGAGAGCAGAAAGAGACAAATATAAGAGAGAGAAAATCATTAAACATCTAACAAAGAAATAGAGATATAATACTCTGAGAAGAAAACATATTTTGGAAATTGGAAGCCAAATCAATGAAACAAAATAGCATAGATTATGTGCTGAAAAGTGGAGAAAACTAAAAATCAATAATTTCATACAATCAGAGCTAAAATAGAAGAAGTGTCTCGGTCTTGAAAACACTTTTAGTTGGACTTCAATCCTGTTCACATCAATCTGAAGATGTCAGAGAAAATACACTATATTCGAACATTACAAAGTTTCTTCAAACACAACAATGAACCTAGAGACGATGAAGTCGAAAAAGCAATAAAAAATAATAATGTCTCAATTGACATCACAGCTGAAGATTTAAGTTTACACGTTCACCGAATTCAAAAGTATTTTTCAATTTTATCAGGGAAATCTGGGATACAAATCACACCCAAAGCAGTGGAATCTGCTACACATAAATGGACTTTGAAAAAAGGCAATCCTGATTATTCTAACGTCCTAAATGGGTTTTTATAGTGAAAGTAGTAATTAATATTATTCTATGGATGTTAACTTCTAACAACCCAATTTAGATTTCATTCTCGTAAGGAGTGCAATGATGTCATATATGTCATGTTTCAATAAAAATGGTACTTACCGAATACAAAGATGTATACGACATATGTTGATCTCGCAGCAGCATTATAACCACATCAATGGAGACTTCTTTTTCTCATCCATCAGAAACAGTTTTCCAAGTTCTGACTCCACTTAATGTCTTGATCTGATTGAGGAAATGTGTCGAACCCTAGTCTTATATTTCTGGTGAAGACCCAAATACTGAATCATGTCCAACCTCGTCAAGAGTACAAGGAGGAAATAAGAGGCACAATCTTTTTGATTTTTAAATAATCAAGGCCTATTTTTTCACATGTGCTTATGCACACGTAAAGTCTAGTCTATGAAGACTAGGCTTTACGTGTGTACAAGCACATTGTGAAAAAATGGATCTTGATTATTTAAAAAAAATCCGAATGACACCCAAAAGAAATATACTATCAAATACAGCGCTTTTGTTTCCCCGCCCCAGAAGCCAGTGTACTGACAATGAGTTCAGTATACTGATGACACGGGTGTTGGTATAAGCAAAACATCAACATTCTTAGAACTTAAATTAAACCTTTCCAAAACAGAAACTATTAACTGAACTATTAACTGAAATTGGGATAAAAGCGGTGATGTCACAGATACTGAATCTATCATAAAATTTCAAAAGGTGGAATTAATAAATACTAAACACTTGAAATACCTCAGTGCATGGATCACTCATAACCAATTTAAGATGACGAATTTATGTATGAGATAAAGAAATTGAATAGGCTGCCCGAGGGAAGTTTTGCCAAACATCATAAGATGCAACAAAACTAAAATATTAAACTGAAGCCATGTTTTTAAATAGCCTCGTCAGATCTAACATGAAAACAAGAAAACGAAATATTCATAAAGTTTAGTGGTACAATTCACGGATTATCCTTTTAATCATTTCGACCCAATCAAGGTAATAATGCCACTAAGACGCAAGAATTAAGTGAAAAAATGAATAAACGCTAGTTAGGGGATAGGAAAATAAAAGAACAGATTTCAGGAATACAAAATAGTGATTAATGTTGCATTTAAACATTTGAAGATCGTAGGAAGCAAGAAATGAAAATAGAATTCCACTAACGCGAAGTGCAAGAAAAGAATATTAAAATAAAACTTACGATTACATCTAGCCATTTCAACAGTAAAATGATGACACCTTGTTGCCAGTTTAGTACTATGCTTAAATTCATGCAGTCGAGGTAATAAGGAAGAAAGTTAATTAAATCAATTGCCATGAAAATATTATATAGAAAAGAAACAGGGAAGCCACCCCCCACGACAGTGAGAAAGTGACTGAAGTCGAGATGCCAGGTCAAGACCGATAACATTAGAGACACTTCTTTGGATTTTATCGAGAATCTCGAGACAAATAGCAAGAGCACCAGCCCAGGTATGGTATTCAATGCACGGACGAATGGTACAGTTATAAACGTGCAAGATATTTTCTGCCTAGGAAAATTTTCTGGCGCAACTCTGTGAAACAACTTTCTTGTCAACAGACCTAGCAATTGATTAAATATAATCGTTCTCCTTCATGTCAGTGGAAAACGTGAAACTAACAAGGCGCAAAGAGTTGCTCTCCTGGAGGTTAGCAGCAGCTATGCTGATGGAAGGTAAAAATAGTTCTCTATGATTACTTTGCTGTAGGAGGCACGGTGGAGTAATGGATAGACGCTCAGATTGAGGAATCGAGGATAGAAGGCAAAAATAGTTCTCTATGATGGCTTTGCTGTAGCTCGAATTCCAGTTGAATCCATTACATTCACTTACTTGGGAAAGGTATGAATCCTCTTCTTCTTCCACCAGCTTTTAGTAAATAGCAGGACAGACCGAATTCTATAGCCTTGGTTGGCAACTGGTCTACCGCAGAAAGAAATGGCAACCTACTGTGGGAAAAAATCTGCCTTGTCAGTCATGTATCGAAAAATACATGATCGCCTAAGCGTGTATCACGCATGGTACATAAATGAGTGATGATGACAAAAGATAGTAGTTTCGTTTTAACATCTCTAAAACGAAACTACTATCTTTTAGGCCGTGCAAAGTGAGATGCTTAACCAATTCGGAGTTGATTAGAGTACTTTGCAAAAAAAGAGGTAAAAGACATGAATCACAGAAGAGAATTTAGACCATATTCACAGACTCATTTTTAATTACTATTCTCATGTTACTTAACATATTCCCATATTAATTAATATTATTAATATTTAAATACAATTCACATATTGTTTTAGCATATAAATACTGCTCACGGAAGTGATTTCGTAAATATAAATGTAGTGTATGTTAAGTGTTAGTTGTTTAAGTCCAGAAAATACAAATAATAATTTACAAACATGTCAATGTCCTTCGGAATATTATTTTATAAATTAAAAATAATTAATAACTTGTTTAGATTTTATAGTAAATATGCGCAATATGTTATATTCTAAAATAATATTTGAATTACTCGGAGGGCGGCAACTATTACGAATTCTGTTTCTCAAGAGATCGTAAGCAAAGACTGTATTGAAAACTATGGCCTGATACGGTGTGCCTGCAAACGGATGATCTTAATACAGCTCCTCTTCCAGTTTATTTCAAAATGTGCGAAACTAAATAAATGTGTAGTTTCCTTATAAAAGAAGAAATAAATACTAAATATGTTTATTTGATTTCACATCAATGTTGTTTTTTTTACGTAATAATCGAAAAGCATTGTGTTGTGGATTCCGGAATGAAATCCGGTACCAATAAATAACAAACGCCAAGAATGAATACAGGAAAATAATGTATTAACGTAATAATACAAACTGGTAATGCAGGTTAGTAGTTCCAGGAATAAGGGTTAGTAGCAAAATATCTATACAGTCTTTGGTATTGAAGTATCGCCGTATGACTTCTTACTGAGTCTACCTGTTCGCTCACGGTGACCCTTGCTCGCTACGTTCGTTCTGTCTGTCTGTCTGTTACCTTCACCCTCGGTTGCTCTCGTCTTACTCTCTCGGGTTTTCACGTAGCAGTAGTATATGTATATACTGGGTGAGTCCATTTGTGTAAAAAGGGGAGAACCCCTCAACACATCTTAATATTGATCTCATTATTATTAAGCATCTTAATAATATTGAAATAGTAAGGAGACAATACCTGTGGTTATCTTTTTTATTCATTTCTCTTAATACAATATCTGTACAGTCACTTCCACTTGCTACTTTTTATTCCTCTTTGTCTCAAATTCACCTAATACTGAATGTTTATACATGTAACTAATTTCTCAACCAAAATGGAACGAAATATTCACGCTAAATTCTACAACAAAATTAGAAAGATTAATACATTTAAGTTATTCAGACTTTTGTTTAGAAAGGGAAGCACCAATTATTTCAATCAATGATTACGTCATCGAATTAAAACTGAATTGTTTTCACCAATCATTTCTAATTGTGTCGAGTTTGATAAATTCCCCTGAAAGCCTATATATAATTGTTGCTTTGGATGCTTAGTTTATATATAAAATATTGTAAATACGCCTTGAGGAGTGGACGGACAGGTCAGCCTACGAAACTCTGGAGTCGGTATACTGAAGGTAAAATCAATCAGCTAAGTGACAAACTTTCACTTATATTAATTCTATCTATCTATCTATCTATCTATCTATCTATCTCTCTCTCTCTCTCTCTCTCTCTCTCTCTCTATATATATATATATATATATATATATATATATATATATATATATATATATATATACTTATTTGTTTATTTACCAGGTTATAACTTTTATGGCATTATTTAGATAATTCTATCTGCCCACAAAATAAACGAAATAATTCAAACAAAGAGATTAAATTTATTTATTTATTTTTATCTTCTAAAATTATAGGATAATTTTTTTTAATACCATATATGAATAAATGTATATTTAGGCAGCAAGTATTCAGCAAAACAAATTTAATTGAAAAGAACCGACAAAGTCTGTATGTTTAATTTTTTCTTGCATTTTTTCAACTTCCGATTAAGGTGTTGAATATTATGCTCGAGATTGTGCATAAACTGTTCGTAGTTTATATTTTGTTATTTTTGTTCAAGTACTTTGATTTTCACAGTCATTATCAAGAACTGTCGTGGTGTCTGTGTGGTAGTTAAAATTTTTTTGTCTGAATCCTGATATTCTTTGGGAAGCTGGATGTTTGAAATGTTCTAGCGTAACGTCTATTGGGAACGAAGCTGCACAAAAAGAATGCAACATATTTATTAATATAATTTAAATTTAATTTTTTTTATTTTTATAATACTGATAAAATATGTGCGCATATTAATTATATCATTTGCACTTCAAGTTACCTTCTCCTGTGGGAAATGATATTTAATGCGGGCTGTTTATTGTGCATAATGATAGCTTTTAGATCTTTTACTTTTTCCTTGTATCGGGTGCTGTAGAGTATTTTGGTGTTATCTACTAGTATTTGTCTTATGTTGATAGTTGTATTTAGAGGTGCATGATGTGCTGATCGATGTGTGGACGGATTGCACTAAGCTTCAAGAAGTGAAAGATCAATCTGTGAGAGTGTGGCGCATATAAATATTTCATGCTGTTTTTTATTATTATTGTTGAAATAAGGGTCATGAGAATTCATAGGCATTATTTTTACATAGGAGAGATTTAAAAGGCCTGGCGTAATAATTTACATGTTTTAAACGTATTTTAGTAGATTATAAATCCGAGGCTTTTGTTAGCATCATTGAGTGATATGTGCCGGTGAATTATATTTTGAATTGCTTTTATCCACAACTTCAAGCACAGTACTCAACACCTTATCCAGAAATTGAAAAGACAATAAAAAATTAAACAAACAAACCTTGTCGGATCGTTTAAATCAAACATGTTTTGTATATATATATATATATATATATATATATATATATATATATATATATATATATATATATATATTAAGAATTGGACAAAATGTCTTTAATATATATATATATGTATATATATACACATATATATATACATAATTATATATGTATGTATGTATGTATGTATGTATGTATATATATATATATATGTGTGTGTATAATTCATTTGTTTAAGTGTTATATTCAGAAGTATATGTGATTGCATGTTTGTATATAGATAGGTATTACTGTTCAAAATACCTAAGGACATTCTAATGAAGAGTTATCGATTATTAATTTCGTCTATAGCCACTTAATGATACATCTTCATCTTCAATTATTCAATTTAGATAAAATAAGTAAATAAAGCGTATTTTTATAATAAACAGATCAATCTACATTTAATATATATTTTTTGGAACAGGGATGAATATTATTCTTAGTACAACTTAAGGTTCCATATCCAGAGAATTGAAGTCACTACAGCAAATATACTCTCCAAGACTAAACTTCTAACCACTATGTCATGACAAGGCGTCTTTATTTTATGCTATAAACTGACATTTGATTAATCAAATACATTATAAGATTCCATATAATATTTTCTTTTAACAATTTTTTTTTCTGTCTGGACGAAAATGACAGCAGATCATCTACTATTACCTTGACTTAGGTTTAACTGCTGCCAAATTCAATTTTCACCGAAAAAAAACATGTATGATATTCCCATTCAAAAATTGTACATTTTTGGATTCTATTGAATTTCACTTCGCAATGAATTATTCAATTCTTCTTAAACAGAAAAAAACGTTTAAGATTATTACATAAAAACTAAAATAAACACACTACATCAGTTGCAATACAGAGACTCTCTATTTGTTCTGAACTTTTTAGTATTACGATGGAACTCTTGGTTGTTTTTCCATCCTTGAGTGATTAGTTATTGTTCTGCTTCTTCCTTGTCCATTAACATCGGGTAGAAAAAATTGATCGCGACTATTCTTGAGAGCACGCAGATACGTATCTATTTCTAAATTGATCTTATGCCAATTTACTTGGAATTTATATATCCATTACGTAGAACACCAGCGACTGTTAGCGTACTTGTCTTACAAGCTATTTCACTTCGAGGTTTCTGTAAATAGCGCTTGTGTCAAATTTCGTTTTGGTCAGTATATATAAGTCGATGCTAGAAAGCCAAAATCTGAATAAATGATCAATGACCAAATTTTTTAGGGCCTTTTACGTCTAACCGAGCACATTTCATTGCTTTCTCTTATAGGCACTACTGAAATAGTCTGATCCGCTCGTAAAAAAACAGGGGGAAATTATTTTGGGAAATAATTTTTGTAGATTAGCATTATTAGACGTTTTATCGGCTCCGAAAAATCGAAAAATATTGATTATTTTATTGCTTTAGAAGAGTTTCGTATCTATAATATCAACACTTTATCAAATCAATTCCTGTTTTTTACAGAGTTATGTTTTGCGTACGAAAACAGGCCTTTTATAGGGGTGGGGTGCAAAAATATTTCTTTTAAATGAAGATGCCTAAATTTTTTATTTTTTAATTAAAAAGCAAAATCTTCACAAATTCATAAAAATATGTATCCGTTTACTCTTCATTTAAGATAAATAATTATTGACCTCAAATATTTGTGCATGTACTTCTGAAAAACATACAAAAACTTTTTAAAGTTAAAAAAAAAGGTATCAATGATATTATCACACTTTCAAACTTGACATTTGTAAATATGGGGTAAGTTCAATAAATCTGTAAAAGTCAGTGGACGATTTTGCACTATATTGCTATTATAAACAGGACCTCCTTCTAGTGATTTTCCAAGAGTAGTTCAGATGTGTCACAAGGCAGAAAGTATGGGGCATCCAACATGACCTCCTTCTAAATGGATAAAAAAAATCAATATTTTTTTTTATTCTGACAAGTGACACGTCCTAAGAATATTCTCAAGAATGCTAATGTACAAAAATCAGTTGACCGTGTTTGGTATATAGACATTTCTATAACTCTAGATACATACATAAAAATCCATGCAAGCAGTTGGTTATGTTTTTCATATCTCTCTGCGTAGTAGTAGTCGTACTACAGTTCTCCGTGTCCTGTATAGTAACCGGGTTTGCTAGGTATCGCTGTTTCCTATGTTCGCCAGTTGTTCTCTATTTATACTTGACTATCTAATTTGCATACGATACTACACTTCCCTGAATCAGAGAAGGAGTATAACCTTGTCTTTTTTTTTCTTTTACTATTCCTGATCATTTTCGTACTGTATTGACCTTCCTCTTGTGCATCTTGTTTTCTCTTTAATGGTGATTTCGGTCTCTCTTCATTTTCTTCTTCATACTCGTCTGTTTTTTTCATTCTCTCTTTCTTCCACTTCCTGCTCTGTTCCACTTTTGTAACTTTGTCTCTTCTTTTTCTTGATCTTCCATTTCTACGTCATCCAGTTCGTTTCTGCTTCTGAACTGGTTTGCATGTGACAGTATATGCTGTCCCTTTTTCTCAAGTATAGCCGTGTTGTGTCCTTTTTGTATCAGGAAATTTGCTTCTTCTGGCTGATCCAGAAGAAGCAAATTTTTTCTATACCATACCTTTTCTTCCGTTGCAAAGGACATAGTTATGTAGGCTCTGATTTGTCTTCCCATTAATGCCGAAGGGCTCAGTTTTTCCAGTATGTGGAATGGATCTGTAACTGAGGAGCATTTTCGCTAAATACGCTTCTATGCTTTCATTAAGTGATGAGAATGATTTTAATCCCATTTTTACCGTCTGTACTATTTCAGCAATGTCATTAAATTGTGGGTAATATGGTGGTGTCTTGTACGGGATTCATCCAATCTGTTTTAACCACGCACATAAATTCTAATCGCAAAATTTGGGCTCATTGTCTGTGACTATTGTCTGGGGTACTTCATTCCTTGAGAATATAGTTCTTAGTAATTGCTTTATTGTGGACAACCTCTAGCCATCCTGAATATGAGTCCACTAATGCTAAGAACATTCCTCTATCTTTGAGATAATGCGTGGGCCCTAGCCCATGGCTCTGCTTCCTTGGGTCATGCGTGAATTTTTGCTAGCTTGAAGTTTTTTGGGTTTTTTTTTATTTCCGCACATTTTGGACATCTTTTAGCGTATTCCCCTACAGCTTTTGAATATCCTGGCCACCAGGCTTGTAAGTTTAGTTATCTTTGTGTTGCTGTTATGGCATAATGCATGTCATCATGTACATCTTTATAATATTAATATTTTCCTTCTCAGTATTAGTGGAGCTACAAATTGAATATTATACCATTTTCTATGGCTACTTTGTGCTTTGTCTCTTTAAAGGGTCACTCTGCCATCGAACAATTACTCCATATATTATTTATTATTCTCTCTACTATTTTGGTTAATATTGAGTGTTGCTTTGTTTCTATTTTGAGTCTACTTAGAAGAAGAACGTCCGTTTCTACCCAGTGTATTATTTTAATTTCGGTATTTTCATTCTTGAACTGTAATCTTGATAAAGCGTCTACGTGAGGGATTACGTATACTATGTCAAAATCGAATACCATGATTTTCATTGCTCATCTTAAAATTACTGACGATGTGGCTGTTGGCAATTCTTTTCTCGAGTTAAATATGAATTCTAATGGTTTGTGGTCCCATTTTAATAAAAAAAAATTTCCTATCAAAAAGTTTCATGCGCTTTCCATGCTCCATACAATTGCTAGTGCTTCTTTTTCAATATTCGAGTAATTAGTTTCTGCTGACGTTAACCTTCTTGATATGCACATGATTGGGTGTTCTTCTCGAGATAGAAGAGCAGCAATCGTCTTTTCACTCGCGTTTGGGGTTAACGTTACTTCTTTTTGTGGATCAAAAATTTTTATTATTGGTTTGTTACTCAGTATTTTCTTTATTGTTTCAAAAGTGATAGTTTGCTTTTGTGTCTATATCAAATAATTGGGGTTTGTGTGTGTGTGTGTGTGTGTGTGTGTGTGTGTGTGTGTGTGTGTGTGTGTGTGTGTGTGTGTGTGTGTGTGTGTGTTGCAAATGGCTCTATTATGTCGCTGTATCTTGATATGTATTTACTATAAAAATTAGCCCCCAAAAGGATTCTAATTCTTTTTTATTTGTTGTAGCAGGTATTTCTGTTATTTTATTTGTTAGTCTATGGTCGGGTGATATGCCTTCTTTTGATATTTGATATCCTAAATATATCTTCTTAAAGTCATAATTACTCTTGTCTTTGTTTACAGTCATATCTGCCTTTTTTAATCACATTAAAATTTGCCTTGTTTTATCTTTTATTCTTTCCTTGAGAAAATTGATTTCCTTGAATTTCTCGTCAGTTTCTATTTGGTTGTATGCTGCCTTGAGATCAATTTTGCAAAGTGTTTCATTTTTACTAACTTGTGGCTCACAATTTCGATATTTGGCAAAGGAAAAGAGTCTGAACATATCTGGTGATTTACCCCTATCTTGTAATCACCACAAGTCCTTAAATCTCCATCAGGTTTCTTTATCGCTAATATCGATGACGCCCAATTGCTACCACCTTGAGTTACTCTTCCTAGTATGTTTTGTATCATTTTGTTTAATTTGGCTACTACCAAAAGTAGGATATGAATTGGAACTTTTCTTGACTATATATTTTGGGTGATAATTTTCTTTTAGTCGAATGCTTACTTTATAGACTATCAATAATCCTATTTCATTTTCTTCTGCTTCCATGGAATTGATTATTCTCGCTGTATCTACTTTTAATACATCAATTCCTAGTAATCCGTGATCTTTTTCGCATTATTCAACTGAAATGGGAATTATTTCAAAACGCTTGTCGGTTTCAAAATTGCCTTGAAATATATCCATTAATTTTGTAGTCGTTCCATCAAATTGCTTTAATTGGATGCTGTTTTTTTTTTATTTAGGTCGTCCTAATTTTACCCAGAAATTTTTTTCATATCAACGTGACTTTACTGCCGTTATCAACTTGCATGTTAATTTTTTGTCCATTTATCCTTATTTCATTCACTATTTCTTTTTTGTGCATTCATTGTAAATATTTCAGCTTCTTCTTCCGAGGTGGGGTTGTATCCGTTTGCACTCTTTCTATTTTCTTTTTGTATTTTCATACGTTCTGAAAATTTATCTCATTTTTTTTTTTGTAATGTGAGCATATTTTCCCTAGAGCTGGATATTTGTACTTGTCTGTCATGATTTTTTTCCAGAATATCTACATTTAATTGTGGATTTGGTCGTGCTCGTCGTGTACATCTGAAATTCTTCTTTTGGTTGCTTAAAGTTTCTAATCAACTCTAATTGTTGTAAAACTCGATGCTAGCTTCCAAACTCATGCTACTATTCTGTAGACATTCTAGTATTTTTCGTTTGTGGTTTTGATCTTGCAAGCCTTCAATTATTCAGAGAATTCTGTCTATATTTCTGAGATGAGTTATTATGCCCAGTGAGCGAAATAATGGGTTAAGTTCGACATTCCAACCACCTGAAGAAGGCCGAAGCATACAACGGCCGAAATGTTGCAATAAATATGACGTCAAAGATGAGGACAATAGTCCGAATAATGTAAATAAGGATTAATTCATCTTCTATAGTCATTTCCTGTGCTGCCAATTTTTCATATTCACAATACTTGGCTCGTTCTTTCAATCTACGTAAGTATTGTACAATGGACTTATTGGCTGTTTGTCTTGTCTCTAAAAACTTGGTTCTTTCGGCGATGACTAATCTTTTCTTTGGTCTTATGTTCTTTTTATAATTTTAATAATTTCTTCAAATGTCACTTTTCTAATTCGCTTGGGTAACACAGCTTCGGACCCAGCGGTAGCAAGAAATAAATCCGTTATCTCATTCTCTCCTCCGTCGGTTTTTGTGTCTCTTAATTTTTCATTCTTGCAAATGCAGCAAAAGTTCTTATCCATGTTTCTATATGTTCTAGGGCGTCCAGCAAATTTGACGATCCTATCGGCGACGCCATTGTTATGTTTTGCATATGTCTCTGAGTAGTAGCAGTCGTAGTACAGGTCTCTGTGTCTTGATTAGTAACCGGATTTGATAGGCATAGTCCTTATGTTCGCCAGTTGTTCTCTATTTATACTTGTCTATCTAAATTGCATACGATACTACACAATTAAAAGTAAAACTAATCCTTGATAATGGCTAAAAGTATAGCCGAAGGCGCTCGAACATACAGAACATTCGGACAATTTCTATATAATTTATATTCAGAGGGCATCTCGAGGCAGTCTAATGGTTAGCAAGCTTGTCTTGCTAGAACAATTACTACTGAGTAATGAGTTCGATCCTCACTGGGTGCCCCATACTTTCGACCTTGTGCCACATCTAAGCTACGCTTGGAAAATCTCGATAATTTATGTCCAGAAAAGAAGAAAAAAAAGAACACAAGAAAAAATAAATAACTTAACCGCAGTACTTTGTCAGTCGTTTTAACGAAACGTTGCATAAAAGAGAGATTTCTTCCCAAATACAAAATTATATATATATATATATATATATATATGGAAGGGCTTATAATATCAAAATTTAAAGTTAGATCGCTACTGGTCAAGATGAAGAGAAACAAAACAACAAGAGCAGACAGGATTATAACAGATGTTATCACCCTAAGATCAATAAAGTTACTGAAATAATAAATGAAATAAATAGCATATACGATATACCGTGAGAACTGAAGAGATCTATCTATATTTGCGATATGAAGAAGCCAGGTGTAAATGAATGCGAACTCCATCGGACAATTAACTTAATGAACCACAGAGCGAAATTTAGGGTTCTAATGAATAAAGATCAGAGCAGAATTAGACAGGAAATAGAACAAGTTGGTTTTGTTCAAGAGAGTGAAAGAAAAAATGTTATATTTATTATGAGAATGCTATCATTGCAAACGATAGATGAAATCATAAATGAAATTGCTAAATATAAAGTCTACAGCACGGTAGATCTTAGAAGCGCCTATCACCAAGTGGCTATTGAACCAGCAGATCGGGCCTACACAGCTTTTGAGACAAATAGTCGCCTCTATCAGTTTAAAAGTATACCATTTGGAGTAACGAATTATTAGTGACGAAAGATTGGAAGGCGCTTTCGCATACATTGATAACGTAAACGTATGCGGACGCAACCATGCAGATCACAATCGTAATCTGAAACAATGCATGGCGCCTATTAAGAAATATAATCTCACATTGAATACCGACAAATGTTTTCTTGGCGAAGAGACCATTAATTTACAGTACAGTGTGAGTAAACTTTCCAAATCCCAGTAATATGCGTGCTCTAACTCGAGCTATGGCTATGTTTGCACATTACTCCCAGTGGATTGCTTTTTTTTTTCAAATAAAATACATCCACTGTTATAGCGGATAGTTTTCTTCTTTCTTCGGCAGCAATAGAGGCTCTTAAAAATCTTAAATAGCCAACTGGGGGTAAAGACTGATGCATCTGATTGTGCCATCTGAACGTCCTGTTGCATTTTTCAGGTACACTGTCGCGTTTGGAACAGCAATTGAAAAAGAAGCCTATGCTACATTGGAGGCACTCGAGAAATGGCGGTATATAGGACGATATTTATGTTAACACCAAAGCAACTAGTAAAATTAAGAATGACAAAATGCCGAGGATGCCGCACTCGCAGAAGATGTAACTAAAACTGATATAGCTTGCGAGGAGGAGTCCTAAATATCGAGACCCTTCCACTACACCTGGCAGCATTGAGTCAACCGACTCACTGCATATATCGGATACTGAGTCCGTATCGTCTCAGGATTCCTAGTGGGCCCAGCCTAGTGGATGAGCGCTCGTTAACTCTGGAGCGAGCTCATCCCCAAACTGATTCAGAATCAGAATCACAGCAGCTCGCACGCAGCACGAGACGAAGGGAGAAAGCCAGTCACAACGAGTCTTCGGACCCAGAAACCCAGAATGCTGACTTACCAAGACGTTCCAGCAAACTCTGCAGACCACCGGAAAAATCGAATTAATTCGTCGCGTACGACTAAAACGAAATGGGTACGAATGTTATGAATAATCAAGAGTGGTCTCCCCCTTGTTTTGTTAATCTCCTCTTTGAGACAGCTACTTCTGTTTGCTGGTACTATAAAAGACACTATACGTGAACCTTGTATTCTCAGATGAATAAAGCTTCCTTAAAGCCTACACCTGCGTACTTTTGCCGTTACAAATAGCATCATAAACTTAAAATATATACCGACAGAAGGCAATATTGCAGAAATTTTTTGTTTCTGTTGCAATTGTTGGTACCAAAATTACTACTATCCAAAGTTTAAAGGGGGTGTTATAGTAAATTGTGGACAGTTATCTCCCTTTCTAAGGAACGTGTTAATTTTATATTTCCTGGATATTTTTCTGTTGTATTTTTAGTTGATGAATAAACCTGATATGTACATCTCTGAAGAGTGCCACATGTGTTTTCTCGACTGATTTATTTAATCTATACAACGAGGTGATCATAAGAAAATTAGAAAACCTACCAGTATTTATTATCAGTGGACATAATCTTAACAAGTTACGACATGCAGATGACGCCGTATTTACAAGAGAGACAGGGGAAAACTCTTAAACAATGTAGTAATATAAAGCGAGTAGAAAGGACTATTAACGAAAAATATGATTGTTAGCAAAAAAGACATTCTACGATGTAAGTTATGTATTGGGGGATATCAATATCAAGCAGGTACAGAAATTTAATTGTCTATATTGTGCAGATAGGAATGTTATTTTAAGATAGTTTCCAGAAATTAAAAAAAATTATGATATAGGAAAACAAAGTATTATGATATAGGAAAATGTTGTTAAAAATAGATTATGGATTAAATGCTCTATAATATCTAATTTCCTAGATGGATAATTCCCTTATCATAGTCGATGCGACAGATATGCAGTTCTAACGACGAATGTTTTTAATCATTTCACCCCATGCAAAGCAATAAAGCCACTAAGATGCAATTGGTTACTGAGTGTGAAAGAATATGAGAAAAAGAAAAAGAAAAATAATGGAACAGGAATTAAGAAGGCAGAAAATAACGGTGGTCATTGTATTTAAATGATTGAATATCAAAGATGGCTGGAAAGCAAAGTAGCCAGAAGAGGCCCACAAACAAGAAGAGTGAGAGAAGAAACTGTTAACATAGAACTTACGGTTATATCTAGCCATTTCTGTTATTAGATGATACCTTGCCCCCCAATATAGTACTGCGCTTAAATTCATAAACTCTAGGTACCAAAGAGGAAAGCGCATCAGGGCGATTACCATGAAAATATTTGTAGAAAAGGCACAAGGAAGTCACGTTACGGTGTTGAGAATGTGACTGAAGCCGAGATGCCAGGTCAGGACCAATAACATTACACTTTTCTCTATTTTATCAAGAATCTCTAAATACATAGTAGAAGTATCAGAACAGATGTGACAGCAATATTCAATGCATGAACGAATGGTAGATTTATAAATGTGTAAGATAGAACAGTGAACTAATATTCTTAGGGGCAGACCTAGCAATTTTTTCAATATAATCTTTCCACTTCATGCCAGCAGAAAACTTTAGCCCGATAAATCGCAATGAGTCATTCTCCTTGAGGTTACCATCAGCCATACTGATGGAAATTTAAAAAAGGCTATACTTATTCTTATTTAATGCACCATTAAAGAGTCACTAGTAGTCACGAGAACTAAACTTGCTATAGGCTATACGGTACCTCGTTCTGTCAGTAAAGATTTAGCACCCTTGAGGATACGTTTAAAATTATTACGAGTAGATCACTGTGGACTATAGCGGCTGATCATGCAGGTGAGTGTTAACCAAGGGAAATATTATGGATTCAACTGGTAATTCCGAAAACGTACAAAAGAATTGATGCTGGTTTTAACCCAAGAAGAAAATTCAGTGTCATAAATCTCAATAGCAAGATTAATTCGCTGTTTGAAAAAAAAAGTCTTGTGAATAGGCGCTTCTTGTTTAATAGACAACTGAAAAGAAATATCAACAGATACTACAACGTGATTTGAATCGCCAAGAGAACAAAGCTGCGATGCTCGACAAGAACTAGAAGCGAGTTTGACATGATGAGCATTGCAATCACCAAGCAAAAAAATGTTTCGCAGATGAATGCAGAGAGAGAGCCATTTCTATACTGTCCGATATTCTATGTTACAGTCCTGAGAAGACGGAGAGCGATTAAAGAAAAAGATAGCTGACAATGAAATAAAGGAAGTCGAAATCACATGAATGAATTATACGGGGACTCAAAAGACAATTCCCTTACCACTGAAAAATTTTCCTAGATGCCCAGCCATACATATATATTCTAGAATCTTTTTGGCAAAGAGAAAAATAGCCTGAAACAGATTTTATTTGAGACTATACATTAGTTTCGCAAAGTGCTAAGGTATCTGGAGAACGTTTCAAAAGAAAAGGTTCTACACTACAGAAATTGGTAGGAATGCCACGAACATTTGAGAAAGAAAGGTTGAGGGGGTTTTTGTTTAGTGATTTGCTCGTATTTATTTCCATTGTAACTGTCATGGGATTATATTTTCAGGAGAAAAATAACAAAATAATTATCACAGTTCATCGTCTATGGTAGTACAAACTGCCTATAAGACTAAGACTAAGTTATAATATGGCTTCGAGGTTTCCCACCGGAAATATAATACCGTAAACAGAATATGTGAACAAGTAATAAAATAATAAGAAATAAAATAGGAACTGAAAGGGAAGTGATATTTAGAAAGAGACAGATGAAAACTTTTGGAAATATCTATAGAAAAAGGGTCTAGAGTGTCTAACAATCCTAGGGCATACTAAAGACAAAAGGAGTAAGAGGAACAACAAGTTTTTGTGAATGGGTGACAAATCAAGGTTAAAGAGGGATGATAAAGGTAAAAGATAGGTAGTTGTGTCAGCTTATATTTGAATCAATTAGTAATAATGAATAATTATTTTAATTAAAGAGAATTGGAAATAGCTGCTAAATGATAGCAACAACGAATCTGATGTTAATGATGGTGATTATGCTGATAAAAATGATTATTTATACATGAAAAAATCTAGATTTTTGTTATTACAATTTCAAAGTGGATTTGGTGATGGAAAGAGACGTGGAAATAACGTTGATAGCAGTGCTGATTGTAGTGATAAGAAACATACAAGTTAATGATAAATTTCATGTTCCCATGAAGAAACAAGAGCCTTTTCGAGCAGCTGTGTTTCGGTGTCATCTGTTGACCCAATAGATGCACTCATTGTACCGTGATTATATCTATAGGCAGTAAAATGTAAATGAAACTTTAAACAAGATGCTGCTACTGCACGCTTTCTATTCAATGTTTTATCATCTCATTGTCATTCGAATGGACAAAACTGGGTGCTTAAGTGCATTCAATTTTCTACTTCGCTTCTTGGAATTAAAATAAGACATTGGCAACAGAATTAACGGAAATAATATGCCGAAACACCTGATGTATCAGATTTTTTTGCATATTATTCTTCCAACTGTTCCCCTCTCTGCAGCTTATTTAAAATATCTAATTTTACACGGATGGTTATCTTATCTGTAGTTAGAATTTATCCAATTCTCTTTATGCTATATCTAAAGAACGAGTCACATTTAAATAAACAAATACATTTTAAATACACTAATACATCATGAAGATTCTACAATACAGCGCACGTTGAATAAAAACTTGTCATTAAACAGGACGTGCAAAAATTATTTTTATATAAATAATTTTCCCCTGTTTTCTTTCTATCCTTATCACTCTTCTTCTATCTCTTTATTTTTTTAATCTCCAATCTCTCTTAAATTTCACTTTAAACCTCACATTTTTAATTTGTATGCAGTATGCACGAAAGTTTTTAGCAAAAACGGTTTTTAATTGTTTCATCAGTCTATTTTTCAAAACTTTTTTTCAGAATGCTAGGAACTTTTCCACAGACCTATCATTAAATGAATGTAGCTATTTATAGCGAAGATATATTACGCTGATTTTCCCAGGAACAAAGGAATAACATATCGATAAATTCTTCAGCAGTTTCAGTTCTGAGATCTTTTATATTGCTTTCATAAGACTGTAAACAAGAAAGAAAGTATCAATTTAAAAGTATCATTTTTTTAGTCGCTAAAACATGTGTAATTATATGGAACAAGGCGCACTGTGTAATATTTGAAAATTAAAGTTTTCATAAATTATATTAATGTCAAAATACGCATCATTCACAGTCTTTTTCATCGTACAAAATAAGATATGTCTTATATATGTTTGACTTCGCAAAACTATTTATAATTATTTTGAAGACACGATATAATTAACTATATTGAAGACACGATATAATTGAAAGTAGAGTCTGTGTCTTACAATAGGTAAAGCTCAAAACTTTCACTGAGTTTTAAATTTAAATTGAAAAAGAATTCTATGTAACACGCTTCGTCTTCTAGAGGAACCTCATCGGACTAAAGTATTGTTCTTATTGAGAGAATTATTTGTGTTTAGGAGAGGAAGGTGGAGATATAAGAACACGAATACTGGAATGCCAAAAGCCCAAACATTTAAATTAAAAATGTCAATTTTTTATTATACATGTCTGGGCATGCAATCCAGTTGAACCCACTCAGCCTCTCCACGCCTTTGTCTTTTTTACCCTTATTATTCCGTATCTGACATTGTGACAACAGACGATTCGCCAAGGTGAAATGCAATAACCTAGATTCAAATCCATCGTGAACGATCCAGCAATCAGAGCACTTTCTATGCACTCTCGCCTTAATAAATTGCTTTCTCTTTTAATTAAAGGTACATTCTCCAAATTTAAATTATGGTCAGACCCACCACGGTGAGTAATCAATGCATTGTGTGTTGTTCTGCAAAAGATCTCTTCTTTAAGCATATAATCCTCCATTTAAATTCATCAAGTTTTCTCCTATGCATTGCTTGTGGCAATCATTGTCGGTTATAGATCAAACATCCTTCTCAATTTTCAGTCTACTATTATTGTCTTCTATTGATCAAGTTTCTTACTGTCCCTGAAACAGCTGAAACAAACACTATACCAAACCCAGATAAAGTCCCTTAATTACACGATAGATTTGTGTCCAGATTCTTGCAGTATTGTCACAATGTGGGATAAGTAATAATACGGGTGATGAAGATAAAGGCGTGGGGAGAGTGAGTGAGGTTACCTTGACTGTATACCCGGAGACACATGATAACTATAAAAAAAAGAAACTTTTGGATTTATGTTTGAAGTTTCGGCGTTCCAGCATCTTCAGCGTTTAATGTTGGTGCATAATTATAACCGGCACTTGCATATTTATATCTCCGTCCCTCCTATACATATGTAACTCCATCATAAGAAAAAACATTACTTTAGTTCAATTACATCTTTCTAGAGGACGAAACGTGTTACACAGAATTTTTTCCACGTCATTCATTTACCTAATATTGTTCTTATATACAGAAATGCATATCTCAAGCTTATTCTCCCATTCTTATTGTTTTCATGTTTACGTATAGTTGTGTTGTCAACAAGGATTTTCCGGAATTGAGTACGCGGGCAGGCATGTTGTTTTAAATGTCTAAAAATGTTAGAGTTATCATTTAAATGTAGAGTCAATCGCCGTGAAAGCGAGTTCGTGGTGTGACCAATACAAATATTATTTAATCTGTTGGAGATGCAATCTCCCAAAGGGCACTTGAATTTGTAAACTATGTTGGTTTTCTGCAAATCGCTAACGGGGAGGGAGGAAGAATCATTCCGAATAGTTTAGTTGGATATACTAGATCTAGTGTAGTATATGATTAACCTAATGTTTTTGCTAGTGTCTGTTGTGGATATATTAGTATTTACTAATTTTTTAGTATATTTTCATCTTGCTTATAATTAGTATGCATTTGACTAGGATAAAAGAGATGAATATGTTTGGAATTAGTTGAAGCAGTATTATATTCTATTTGCATAGCATTAAGACTTCTAAGAAAGTATTTGATTTGTTCATAAACCATATAATTTGGAAAGCTATTATAAATAAGTGTTTGTTTTATATTCTTTAGTTCACGGTAAAATATCTGTTTTGTAGATGAATTGGTTTTTGCACGATGTATTAGATTTTTTATAATTGCTATTTTGTAGTTTTGTACATGAATTTATGCTGGTAGTTTTTTGTATGGCGAAATAGTAAATTTGTTATTATTTGTGTTTATCAATATGTCAAGGAAGGGAATTTTATAAGTAATATTGAGTTCATACGTGAATTTAAGGACAGAATTATCTTGAAAACGTTTTTGAAGTTGAAGTATTTCGTCTATATATATTTTTTATCATCAAAATAGATGGATATCTTAGATAGATGGAAGGTTTTTAACATCCGCCTCTCGTACATATGAGTTTGTCGTTACTTGAAATTTTCATGCAGCGGACTATCATTGTTGTTTCGTCCGTTGTTTGATTTATTGAAATTGTCATCTTTGATAATGGTTTGTGTAAGCTGAAAGCTTAGATTGGATTTAAACATGTATCAATATGGTGTTTTCCTTTCGTCTTTCAACGATAATGTGATTAAGCTTATCAGACAATATGAAAGGAACTTACTTAAAATAAATAGACAAAATTTGTCTATATTATTTAATGAAACATGCATTAATATATATATATATATATATATTATATATATATATATATATATATATATATATATATATATATATATATAATAGTACGCTCTTTTAGATTTTCTTACATGGCGTACATTTTTTTTTTAATTCATTATATCTCAAGTCTATGTCTGTAATGGTAACACTGACTAATTCCGATAATTTAAGAAAGTTTACATTTTGAAATTTTGAAAGCATTTAATAACCAAATATTTCATTTCCAGTATTGATTTTATAGTTAGTTCTAATAAGAAAATAACACTTACTTTTTATTTTCAGGAAGTAAAAGATCACCCACAGGATCATTTTCTGCTTACATTTTTCATTTTCTCTTGTATTTTTATAGTTGATTTAAGCTTGCGAAATTTTACTTTGTCGTGAATTATTTTATGGACCAATACCATCCTAAAAACGAAATATATTTATTGGTACATTTATAACATATATAGATTATGTTTCTCCAAGAGCTCTTAATTTTTCCCAGCAAACAAAATGTATGAAGAAGCGACTTTCTCAAATAACTCTCAAGGTCGTTTTATCCTACAAATAATTGAAAACAATAATATTAAATGAAATACATTCGAAAAAATAATAATTGTCATTAATTTTTCCCTCGAAAAATTATGTTCATTAGTTTTTAATTCCTTTTATGAAACTCGGGTTTAATTCATAAAATAATTCTTTTCTTTATAACTTTTTCTGGCATTTACAGAATTAATTTTAAAACGTTTGGTATTTCTGCGCATATTTATAAGTTGACAAACTAACGTTCCTGGAATAAAATTTAATTTTCCATATATTTTTATTTTTACATTTGGACAGAACGAACTGAAAATTACTTAAAAAGTAAAACCAAATATCATAAACATTTCCTTGAACAAGTTCAAGAACTATGCAAATCTATGTGAACAATGAGTTGCCTGTTTTTATTTTATTTTGAATCTGAAAAGTGATTTCATAAAATGTGGTTAAAACTAAAAGAAGTAAAAATACGAGTGTTGGTCAATAATGATGCTCGTTCTTCTCGTAATAAAACAAAAAAGGCATACCAAAATGAACACAAAAATCTCAGGATTCCGACTTTAGTCTTAAACATAGTCTCCTTCCTTCTTAATTCACCTTTGAAAAATAACATATATGGTGAAGGAACACGCGACCATAAGTTTAATATCATTTCTCATGTACCCAGTGGTTATCTAGCTGAATTTAAAGTATCTGATTGTAATAAAGCGAAAGTTCGTCACTGATATTTAGTTGTATTAATGGTTGACATTTGAGGTACCGTAAAATTTTTGTGGTTTCTTAGCTCAGACCTTTAGATTCAATCATTCAATTAAGTGCCATACGTGATACATGCTTGGTCGATCATATCGGTTTCGTTTGTTAACTGAATAGGCAGAAAATTTTCCCTCAGTAGGCTGATTATTTCTGTCTGCCATAAACTGGTTGCTATCTAAGGTTGTAGAACCCATTATGTCTTGCTATTTAATCCATAGCTGGTAGGGAGAGAAGAGATGTATTCATACCTTTTCCAAGGATATTTGCGCGTAAGTGAAAGTCATGAACTTGACTGGGGTTCGAATTTGGCTCTCTGAGTTTTAGATTACAAAGTAAAATTATTCACTTGCTACTGTGGGACACTTATGTGCTGTATTCATTGATTTCGTCTTCTCTTATGGGGACTAAAATGACAATTATAAGTTAACCACTCAGCGTAGTCCACCAAAACACGTAGTGCATAATGAGCCACTTTGTGAATCACCAGCATTTTATGAACCTCGCCCTAAAATTACAGAGCCGGTTAATGCAGCTAATGCAAACGACATTTAATGATTGGCTCTGGCAATATTTGTTCATCCATTTTGATAGTCAAGTCGTAAATATTGAGCCAGATATAAACCCGCAAGCAGAGCTGATTATGTGATGTATGAAGAATTTGTTTTTAGAATTGGTTGATATTTTGCGCTATACATTTAACGCCCTTATTTCATTCCAGTTAGTATTAACTGATTTTTTTCGGGTACCATATGAATTCTTTTGAAGTGTGTGTAAAATATTTATGTATTTACAAATGATTCAAGTAAATTTTCTATCAGATGATTATTAAGAGAAAAATATGGTTACGTTATTTCCCATATATATTCATTTCCTTTGGTATCGCGCATACTCCAATTTTCATACACAATTTAACTTCATGCTGGATGCATATATTCATTGGCTCATTCCAAATGGACGATTATTACAGCTTTTTTATGGGTGCTTCTCATATTCTACACTTAATCTTAACATTCGATTTACTACAAATGTTAAGAATCTCGTGGAGGCAACATGAAAGCAACTACGAATTCTTAAGGAAATACAAGGTAACTTATACTTACAATCAGTAATTATGTTGAGATTTATTGTACACATAATGATGAAAGAGGGTCTGGAAAATTAAACACACACAAGGTATTCTGAAGGCAAGAGAAGCAAGAAGAAAAACCAAGTAATCTACTTTTTTCTAGTTTTTGTGAATGAATTGCAGAATAGAGACAGATCTGGATGGTAACTGTTCAAAAGTTATTTATAGCAACAAAATACAGGAAATTGCGAAGAATTTTTTTTCTCCCACTTGCGGAAGGGACAAAAAAGAAAAAAAATGGATGCAAGCTGCTACACAATTTCTTCGGGGTATTACAAATAAGATAAAACTGGATATTACATATATTAAAATCCCTTTTTGTACACCTTTGCTTAGAAATGATCACGTTAACAACCGTAACAATCTTAATATGAATAACTTTATTATTTTTATAAAATTCTCGTTATTATATGAAAGTCTGAAGAGAATCCATTTTAAAAATTAATATAAAAATCACATACAAGCTAGAAGGAAGTCATAAATATCGACATTTCACTTGTTATAAAATTGATTAAGACCCAATTTTTTTTTTGTTTTGCAAATAATTTTTATTTTCCCAATTACTGTCAATCTCATCTGAGACCATTTAAAGAGGTTGCATATTTTTGAATCTGTTAGTTAAATTACTTATTACTTATATATTTAGTCTAATGTAATTATATAAATATTAATTCAATGTCTAATGTAATTATATAAATATATATAATTATATAAATATGTAATAATAGTTTATATAAATAAATAATATTTAATAAAATACATAATTATAGTTACAGAATATTTAATAATGTAATATTAATATTTAAAAAATATTTAATAATATTAATATTTATAAAATAATAATAATATATTAATAATAATAATAAATTTATAATAATAATATTAATAATATTAATATTTATAAAATATTTACTAAAATAATGTAAAAATTTATATAAATATATATAATTATATAAATATGTAATATTAATTTAATGTCTAATATAATTATATAAATATTAATTTAATTAATTATTACTTATATATTTATCTAATGTAATTATATATATCTTAACACTTTAATGTGAAGTAATATTTTTTTATTTTTTTCTGTTTAGACTTTTTATTTTTTTTCTGTCTAGACTTGTTCCCGCCACTCCCACCCTAACAACCTTAGTTTCTTTGTCTCTCTATCTCTCTATAAATCCCATTTCCCTTATATATCGTTTGTCCCTCTTCTTTCTTCTTTCTTTCCTTAATTTTTATTTTTCAAATTTCTTTTTATAAAAAAATGTTAGAATTAATTTCTTTAACAATATATGCATTCATTCCAGGGAGAATCTCCCGGGGACGAAATGGCCATCTGAATGGAATAATTTGGGTTTCATTTTTGTAAGTCACACACACACATACACACACACACACACATATATATATATATATATATATATATATATATATATATATATAAATAAAAAACAATACCTGAAGTATAAAATACATTTTAAGAATGGAAAATTCTTCTTGAAGCTTTGATTTTAGACTTAATTCTAAGCTAACAGATTAAATTTAATATTTCCAATAAGCCGGATTAATTATTTTAATACTGAAAAATCAACTATATGGCCAAATCTTTCAACACAACATAAGTCCCTCTTATTAAAAACACTTTCAAAAATAAAATATACTTTTCAGCAACTTTATTTGAAGAAAACTGATTTAAATTTTAATTGATATGAATTAAATCAAATATTATTTTCAGTTTAAAATATGATTGTTTTTGTGAGATGTTGACATATTTAACGATAAGCTGACAATTGCAAGGTTTAAGTAAGGGGAAAATAATTTTGTAACTGTCCAGTAATCTTAAAATATTTTAGACATTCTTATATTTTATTAAATTTTAGATAATTTGGCTTTATAGTCTTACTTACGAAGGCTCTTGCTGAGGAAATGTTAGAAAATTACCAATATATTTATTATTATTATTACCACTCTTATTTTCTGATAATGTTGCGTATGGATAAAATAATAAAATAATCGGCATATTTATACATACAAAAAATTCACCTTTTTTTAAAATACTGGTGGTCGCTAAATTGTAGTAAGCTTTTCCATTTTTTATTTGTAAATATGGTTTTTACTTCATAACAATATCACCTAACCGCTATAAATTTATACAACTGTAACAAATTTAAAACGTTATTAATTATTATAATTAAACTGTTTTTAAAATGAACACAATTCTTGTAAAAATTCATTATTCATTGAAATAATTTTTCTTAGGAAAATAGTGTCCATAATGTATCTCATTCATAAAATCAATTAAAAGTTTTCTAATTAAATAATATCTTAATTCTAACTGTTTCGAAAGTGAAAAAGTGGGAACGAGATACTTAAATTCATGTAGTTGGGGTACCAGTGAAAGTAGCTCGTCAGAATAGTTACCATGAAAATATTTCTAGAAAAGACAAAGGGAAGCCACATCACGTATGTGAGAATGTGACTGCAGTCGAGATGCCATGTTAAGACCTATCACATTGCATATCTGCCTTTGGATTTTGTCGGGAAATTTGAGATGAACAGAGGGGGACACCAGACCACATATGGCAACAGTATTCAATGCAAGGACGACTGGTAGATTTGAAGGATGAACTCAGACGAGAAAAATCTTCTGGCGCGACAGAGAGAACCAACTTTCCTTGTGATAGATGAAGCTATTGGTTCATGTCAGTGAAAAACGTGAAACCAAGAAGGTGCAGAGAGACACTCTCGTGGAACTGAGCATCAGCCATGCTGATAGGAGACAGGGAGAGTTCTCTATGGTGGGTAAATGAGAGCAGATTTGTTTTAGAAGCATTAAAGTTTACAAGCCATTTCCTTCCCAATCAACCACAGATTGGAGGTCGTTTTCGAGACTAACGGCTAGGTTAACTTTGTCAGCAATGCCAGATTTAATACTGAGACAGGAGTAAATGGTAGTGTCGTCTGCGTAATTAACCAATAATCTCTTGAGTTTAATAAAATTTAACTTTAATCCTTTCGGAACTGATATCTCGGTTATAAAAACGATCGTATTAGTTCTTAAAATTTAGTTTTCAGTTTTTCCGTAAACCTTTGGCTAAAGTTTGTTGTTTGTTCTTGTTGACAAACTGAATTCTCAAAAAACTTTCGTGTAACATAATACATAACCTTTCGTGTATTTTATTCGAGTATATTTTATTACAAAAGCTCAGCGATGTTAAATTAAGCACATTTAAAAGAAAACGAACCAAGTTATTGTCAACACGAATTTTAGCAGTAATATAGAACGGTTTTCTATACCTGCTGGCATGCTGCTACTAGAAAATTACACGCATTCATAAAACAACGTAAATACGTGACACACTCATTCTCGTATGTAGAGACATGCTATTTTCTATCATACTAACGAAAATATTATGTGGTGTGGTAAAAAAATATATTTTTGTGTGAAATTGTTTCGCAAAGAATCTTTTCAATTTGAAAGAAAAAATACTCAATAAGAAAATTTATTTAATTTGCTAATATGACTTTAACAATAAGTAAAATACAGACAAATATATATCTACTTTTTTATTTTCATTGAACTTGCCAGAATTTCAAATTTTAAATAAATATCTAAACTGAATATACGTAATCTTTATTTATTCATTTATCATTCCGTCTAATACAATGAAAAATTGAGATGAAATTTTGTTTAAAAACAGACTTGGTGTAAATGAAGTCCATAAATAACTGAGTTTATTCAAATGTCTTTTGATTCCTTTAAAACTATTTTACATGAAAGCCCGTGTAACATTTTACAGAATAAGTTCATAGGAGTTCACCTAAAAGTTGTTCAGTAAGTATTTCCGGAGATAATGTCAATTGCTTACATTTAATTTTTCTACGTAGCTCCCTTTTGTCTATGGCATGTAAAAAGTTCAATCATTCGTGAATAAGTTAGATTTCTAATTACTGGTGTCATTTTTGTAGTTTGAACAAAATAAGTTATGTTATATACTTGCGCCCGGAAGCTTTTATCACCCATTTCATATTGATTTGGCTTTAACTAGAAATATCCATCCAGTTTGAAGTAACAGCGTTTCCCGGAAGAAAGTAACTACTCGGCCTTTGATTACTGTAGCGTGACAAAGCATTGCGCGGGAATTTATAACCGAGGAAAAATGGAGGACTCGTTAACAACTTCCGTTAACTGATCACAGTCATGCTTTATTCTTTTGGTACAAATACTGATTTTGCTATTTAAATCATTCTTATTGTAATATGCGAATGACGTATATATATATATATATATATATATATATATATATATATATATATATATATATATATATATATGTCGAATTGTTAGCATGAAAGACGAATAGAGAGAGATGAGAGAAATATTCGTTTTCCGTTCAATGATAGACTTGTAAAAAAAACAGCAGGTACAAGAATTGCTTACCGTTGAATGAGGTAATTTTTTAGTCCTCAAAAATAAAATGCTCTTAAGTCAGACTTAATCAGAGCAAACTCTTTCTTATCAATGGGTGTGCTTCCATTGTAGTTTAATCTGTGGTGAGTTATTTTAAATAAATGTTTCTTTCTTCTACAATTTTTCCTAAGGTCCACAATGATTTTTCAATGTTCCGATTATTTTGTGTTTTTTCTTCATAATCTTTCTTCAACTGTCAAAATAGTGAGTACTGAGCATCACAATTTACTCTCAAGTTTCTTAACACGTACTTTTGCTTCTTAATAATTTTTTTTTTTTTTGCAAAAAGTGTTTTGTAATCAATTATATATTTACCATACTACAAAAATGTATTAGTTTCTGTTCCCTTCGTTCCTTGTCTCTTAAATTCTAAGACAACTCGAAATCAAATATTCACTCTCTTGTAAACTTACTTTTATGAAATAAAACAAACGTTTCAAAGGCATATATCCCTCCACACTTTGAAAGTTTAGATGTTTTGCATACCTAAATAAACATTTGCGGACATATACATATAGATATGATCTTGTGTGGCTATGCTTACCTACAGCTGTGAGATCGTAACTTGCAGTAAAGTAAAAATAAACATATTTTGGTTTACCAAAATCTTTAGATTAAATAAAACAGGATTAATATAAGATGTCGTTACTTTTTTAATCTACAAGAATTCAGTTTGTTTTCTTTTTTATCCAAATTTTTTTTTTAGTTTGAATGTATTTATTTATAATAATCATATTATTTTGGAGATTTCAGCGCATTTAGTCAGATGCAAATTATCAGTACGGGGAAATTTATTATAACACATAATTTTGTTTTAAATAATTATATAAAAAATTAAGGTTGTGCATGAATCAGATAAACACTTTCCCTTAAATTAGTTACTGCATGTGGAAAATCCTGAATATGATACCAGAATTAAATGTAAATGAGTTAAAGCACGTGTTAAACAGATTTTGTTTTGTTAAAGAATTCGTTACTGCTATTCAAAAATGATTTCTCTCAACTTCTAAAAATTAAAACCAAACACAAAATACCTATTTCATTTTATCTATTAAAAAGGAACTAATTAATTTTTCTCTTTAACTCTGTAACTATGACGACGACACCGCTATTTACTCCTGTCTGATAGGTTCGCTAGGTAAGTCTGATAGGATCGATAAAGTCAAATGGGCAGCTAATCTCGAAAATAACCTTAAAGAAATAGCTTAATTTTAACGTTTTCAAATCCAACCTGTTCTTTCTTAACCAGCTTAGAAAACCTTTTTTGTCTTCCATCAGCATGATACTCCAGAAGAGTAATTCATTGCGCTTTCTCAGTCTAATGTTTTCCATTGACACAAAGTGGAATGGTTATATCGAGTCAGTTTCGAAGCCTGATACTAAGAAAGTTGATTCATTGTGGCATGCTAGATAATTCTTCTCGCCTGAATCTGCCTTGCATCTTTTTAAATCTAGCATTCGTCTATGAATTGAATATTGCTGCCGTATCTGGTCTGGTGCTTCTGCTAAATATCTAGAGATAATTCCAAAGAAGAATCTGTAATATCATCGGTCTTGAGCTGGTATATCGATTTCAATCACATTCTCACTGCTGTAACGTAGTTTCCCTGTATCTTTTCGATTAATATTTTCATGCTAATTGTATTTATGCGCTTTCCTCTTTGGTGCCTCGACTTCATGAATTTAAGCATACTACCAGATTGACAACTAGTCTCATCATTTTACTCTTGAAATTACTAAGGGTAACCATTAGTTCTATTTTAATAGTTTCTTCTCTCGCACTTCGCGACTGTTAAACTCTCTTTTAGCATCTTGCTTTCGTATCAACTACGATCTTCAAAAATGTAAACGCAACATCAATAGCCATCTTGTTTCAATGAAGTCGGTTCTTTCTCTTGTCCTTTTTCCTCAGTAACGTTTCTCACTTTCCTTCACTGTGAGTAAGCCCTTGCGTCGCAGTGGATTTATCGCATTTCTTGACGTTAAAAAAGTAATTGTCGATGTTATAATTTTTCTGTAGATGTTTTGCTAATTCAGGTAGAATTGTATAACTCCTATATAATTTCATTATTTCTGATTCATTTTAACACATTGAAAACGACAATTTTTTCTTCAAACTAGCGCGCACACAAACACACACATATATATATATATATATATATATATATATATATATATATATATATATATATATATATGAAGTGCCTAAGATATATTTAATATGCGTCTATATGGGAAAAATCCACTTCGGTGCATCCTCGTTCCCATTAACACCATTTAATATTTTAAACATTCAGGCTTCTAGAGAATATCCGGATGTATATAATTAAATCCTTCCTTCCACACAGATACCACATTGGTTCTTGAAAATGCCTGAGACGGTCGAAAGTACTTGAACAAAACAACAGCACAATCATGAACAGCTTATCCACAATTTCGATCAACTTATTCGAAAATTGCAAAGATACAATAAAAATAAAACATTCTTTTTATCAAACGTATTTGTGTGTATATTTGTTTACATTCGTAAGAACAATACGCAAGAATTAGTTGTTTCGCTCAGGCGAGTGATGATGGCTTAGTAGTAGAAACTCTGACACAAAATCGGTCGGGTTTCCGTCCTAGCTTGAGGCATTCGGGTGTCAAGTCGTACTGAGGAGCGAAACAGTACTGTCTGCGAATGTCACATATATATATATATGTATATATAAACATAATTCGTTGACAGACAAGGAAAATTTGATTAATATTTATTGATTTTTTTCTGATATTCTTAATTTTTTTCTGTTGAGGTGGGGGTAAGGGATTATCAAAATTGTCCGTAGCGTCTATTGTCCCAAGCGGCCACTTCTTTAGCCATTTTCAAGGGGTTTGTTGTTAAGTGTTGTTTTTTTGTTTGTTTGTTTGTTTTTTGTTTTTATTTCATGGTTTTCTTTCATTTGTACGCTAGAACTCAACCAGCAACACAGCATCACTAAAAACTCTGCAACTTATACAATGGAAAGATTTTACTACCCAATTGCAAATGTAAATTTTTGAACCTATCCGAAAACGAACTCAATGAGGAATAGAATTCTTAAATATCGGCTGAAATGATATAATTTCTCCATACTACCCAACAATTACAGCATCACACCCACAAACTAATGTATCCAGACAGTAGGGAACTGACCCACCGGCATACCGGGAAATTTCCACCTGGCCCCAAAGTGATGGTTAGTTAGTTTTGAATATTTTCTTTCATCATTATTATAAAATTATTAAAATTTTCTAGTATTCATGCATTAACATAAATAAATAAAACAATATTGAAGAGATATAAAATTTTATTTGCCTAAAACCTTTACTTTGATTTGATTTCTTTGACTATGTTTCGGGATTACGTGGGTACTTTTGACTGAGCCCTTTTACAAGTTTTTCCGGTAGAAATGTCGACCCAATCCGCTACTGCCTCCAGATATTAAAACCCTAGGACCCTAGCTTTGCTTGAGATAGAAAATCACTTTACCAACGTCCCAGTTCATGAAACAATAAACATAATTTGTTACTGCATCTACAAAAATCTCTCCTACAAAAATTCGACCAACAACTCTTTGGAAACTATTTCTCGCTGTACTTAAAAAGCCACATTATGCAATCATAATGACAACACCTACATCCAAAATAATGCTTTCAGTATGGGAAACCCTTAGGCCTTGTCTTCTCTAACTTTTACTTGTCATCCATCAGAATCTGCATTTCTTGTTCTGTTTGCTTGACTAAGTCAGTCACCAGTATATATATATATATATATATATATATATATATATATATATATATATATATATATATATATACGATCTGAAACAACTGAAATAACTGAAAATATACCATCTAAAAAATTAATAAAGAATCGATTTGAATATATCCTAAAAACAAAAATTGAGGAACTCTTATGTAGAGATATGTATTCTCACTTAGATCCGTATGCAGCCACGTACGTGAACAGACATTTTTGTGCTTATTGATAGAACTCTAAACTTAGATTGATTGCTCAGACTCACAAATACTTAATTATATTGCTTGTATATGGTCACACAAACAAATATCATAAGCATGTTATATTTTAAGTACATGTGTGAATTAAAGGACTTTATGAATTATTAAAAACTGAAGAAAATGTGAAAACTACTTTTTAAATAAGATGTCCCTTCATAACATAGGTCTTAATAGCTCTCTAAAATTGCCTTATCTTTAATATCTGTAAATTATACACTATCATAACATATTCATGAGAAAGGTAGCAAAGTGGTTCCCATTTCCTCCTCTGTTTGAATTCAGAGTCCTCTCTTCATAGATAAGTTGCCACTCAAGAATAAGTGGTGAAGTGATTATACACGATTTTCCATAGGGAATTAGGGCGACGGCTTCAGTCGGAGTTTGAACCCGAGTGGAATATGAACTCAGACGAAATTTAAATTCTGTCTATTCCATGTCCATGCTTTAGCCGTTACACCACGTTCAAATCCAAATCCGAATAGTACAATGAAAAACTTCTTCCCTGAAGTTCTTCGGAAAGTAAATTGCATTTAAAATATGCAAATTTTAAACAAAGAAGTTATTGCAAAATCAAATTTCAATCGTAAAGAGACTTAATTCAAATCTATTTTAACATCTGTTCCATGTAACTTGGTTTGTTGTATACAGATTTTAAATTACTCATACGCTTATATACACATGAAAACATATGCACATAGTTTAAGTACACCATTGTATAGATTTGAGCTCATACCCCATTTTTATTTTACTCTGCTAAAATGTTTTCGCAAGTCCTTTGGAGCTGTCTGATTCACCACTATGAAATATGTTTTGTTTTTTTGTATTGCCTTGTAGTCGTTTCATCTATTTCTCGGTGACTATTCGCTTGTCTTTATTTTTGTTCTCTCTCAGCAAAAATAGTGCGTTTCTTTCAAAATATCTCTCGTGGGCGTATGACTGTAGATAGTGATCTGAAAATTATTGCGACTGTTTTTGTAAGTAAATATAAAAGCAATGGGCTCACTATCAAGTAAGGAAGAGTGAAACACCAAATGAAAAATTCAAGAAAAGCGTATGTGTAAATGACTGAATAAGAGAACAAAAAAAGAAAGATTTTTAATAGCTTTAGTAAAATAAAGAAAGCATGAAAAAAGGTGAAAACATAATACTAGTGAATTAGAGAAAATATGAGCGTGAAATGAAAGAGAAACAAAAGTAACGAGGAGAATATGCCATGTTAAAACAACAACAGGACTACATAAATAAACAACACAGAGGTGCATTACAAAAGAAAACTGATAAAAAGAAAAACAGAAGGATAAATGTATATAAATATAAGAAAAAGATATCTCTATGTTACATATAGTCATTGTCATAGTTTTTCACTTTTTGAAAAACTATAACAATTAAATAACGAAAAGATTATAGTGTTGAACTCTAATGTTAAAATTTAAAGGAAATATTAGAAAGCGTGAATAATAAGCGTAGAAGAATTAATAAGAAAACACAAAAAACGAAAGTTAAAAAGAATGAATGCAAAATGTACCGAGAAGGAAAACATGAGTAATGAACGAAAGGAATAATAGATTAAAGAGGGGAATGGTAAAAAATAAATCGTGGAAATAATGAGCAAAGAAAATTGAAAAGATGTAATTTTAAAATGCAGTTATTTTACAATTTGTAAACTATTAGTAAAAAAAAAAAAGAAATTCAAATATATTTAAGGTTATATAAATGATTGCAACACTATTTCTACAAGCGAAACAGTTTTAATACTAACCGGACACGTGATTTACTAATAAATCTTTAATGCGAAATTCTGTACTTTTCAGCACATGAGCATTCCAAGAGATTTTTATCATTTCATTCCAAGTAAGGCAATAAAGCTACAAAGACACGGAAGATTACTAGGTGTGAAAGAATATATGAACAAGAAAAAGATTAAGGAGTGAGAATAACAAGGGAAAAGAAATTAAGAAAACAGAAGATAACAATTGATTTTGTATTTAAATTTTTGAAGATCAAAGTTGGCTGGAAAGAAAGAAGCCGGAAGAAAATGCCACAGACATGAGGTACGAGAGAAGAAACTGTTAGCGTAGAACTTACGGTTCATGATGAGGCCTAGCTGCAAATCTACTACTGCACTTAAATTCATAAAACCATAGAAGAAAATTCATCAAGACAATTAACATGAAAGTATTTATAGGAAAACTACATTACGGCTGTGGGAAAGTGACTGAATTCGAGATTTCAAGTCAGTACCAATGACATTGCAGATTCTTCTTCGGATTTTATCAAAGGTCTCTAAATATGTAATAGGAACAAAAGACCATATGTGGCAGCAATATTCAAAGTATGGATGAATGGTAGATTTATAAATATGTAATTTCGGATGAGAAAAAACTGTCTAGCTCGACACAATGAACCAACATTCCAAGCAACAGACCTAGCAATTGATTCAATATAATCTTTCTACTTCATGTCAGCGGAAATTGTTAGTCCGAGAAGGTGCAAAGAGTCAATCTCCTGGATGTTAGTATCAGCCATTCTCATGGAACGAGAAAGGGTTCTGTCAGAGGATTAATAGAGAGCAGTTATAAGAAACGTGACATAGGCTCTTGTAAACATACAGATCATGAGGCCACGAATCCTGATTTAAGTCCTCACTACAAAGAACTGCCTTTAACTAAGATGACCACCCTCCAATTTGATGTTGTTTTAACAGAATATAATTTACAAAGTTTATTTAATATAAAATTAAAAAATGTACACGGGTTATAGAGGGTTAGACAGAGGTTATTAGCGCTAAGGTTAGCTATTCGGTATATTTCAAGGCTAGAGTGTGTAAGATCTGCTTTTATAGAGCAAGCTTTAAAAGGGTCATTTTTAAAGGGTTTACAAGTTAAAAGTGACTAGCAGTAGAGCCCGGCATTGCCCGGGGATGTAACAGTAAGAGATAGATCAAGTATCGACCATCATAAAGACTGAAAAATAAAATTGACAAAGATTATTGTTTAAGGTTGATGGACACGCATGTCTTAATTATTTTTTTTTTTTTTTTACGAATTGGTCAAACCCAAACTCAAACAAAAACATTGTTTACAATCGTTATGAGTCTATCGATTGGTGAATAGAATTTTATTATAAACAATTGTCTTGTAAATGGAATTTTAAAGCATTCTGAATGTAAAAAAAAAAAAAGTGTGCAAGACAATAAGAAATACTACCTGCCAAAAAAAAAGTGGATGTTTGTTTTATCGGCTGAAAAATGTAAGAAATCCGATCCCATATATAAAGGAACACACACACACACACACACACACACACACACACAAACAAACAAACAAACAAACAAACAACCTGGGTTTTTTAACCTAAGTCACTCCACGGAATCGCTAAAACATAGAGCATAGTCTGATGAAAAAGACGCCAAAGTTTATGAAAACAAAATTTTATCGTCAAAATGCTTATGTTTTTATGAAGAGGATAGAGGATTTTTTTTTAATTATTTTTAAAAAATTTTCCATCTTTTTAGAATATTCTAAATTTTGATTTAAAAACCTTGTTTTCTCTTTGTCGCAACAAGGGGTAGTAAATAACATAGATAATTTTTAGCGCGTTTTTTTTGTATTTACACACATTAATTTGGAAAATCTTGCAAAAATAAAAATAATTGTCAGATGTTAATGAAACTTTCAGAAACTATTCACAGATGATCGAAATTATTATAAATATGTTGTTTTGTTTTTTTTTGTTAAAGTCATGGCAGAAATATTTTTTTATATTTATTAACATCCCCATAACTAATTTTATGAAAAACTCTAGAAATTCGAGACCATCGGTTTTAGTGATTACAATAGTTAAAAGCACAAGGCTTTGAAGAATGCAAATCATGTATTTTTTTTTTTTTTTTTTTTGGCCAACGTACCTGAAAATCAGCTGTGAATTGTAACATACAAAACTCAATAAAACAAATATATTATTTAGTTTCAAATGCTTTTATTTGTTTTAATTTGTTTTTATGAATATGGACAATATTTTCTGGAAGCAAAAATTTTTTTCAATGAAAATTGAATTTTTAATACAATTATTTTTATTTCTTTAATTTTAAAAGATTTTTAAAAATGTTTAAATTGAATTTTAAAAATATTTTAACATTAGTTAAATGCAACATCAACCTTTCAAAATGTCCGTGTGAGATTGTCATTGTCTAGCGCTTTGAAAATTGTATAATTTGGACCAATCAGATTAGCCATGGTAATTAAGAAATGTAATTTTTTGTGTTTATAGTCGGACAGTAATTATCAAGTACGGAAGACCAACCAGAATACAATTTAGTTGCATTATTTGAGTTCAGCATTGTTCTCCGCTGTTAAGCCCTTTACTTTTGCGAAACACGTATGGAGAAGTTAATTTGAGTTTTCAATTTCAACTGAGAAGGGTACCTACAAGTAACAGTATCATCTTATGAAATTTAACTACTGCTAAACTTTAATTTATTATGATCTTATTTTATATTAATCTCAGTTATGACATTTTTCCATAAATGAAATATCAAAATTAATAATAAAATGAATGGAAATACAAATAACACAGTAAATGTAATAAATGTACATAAAATTATAGTATTTTATGTATTATCTGATAAAATTTCATAAGAAAGGTACCTAAATTAATTAGATACCTTTTTCTTATGAAATTTAATCTCACTATTAACAGTCTTATTTTTTAATTTCTTTATATTTTCCATAAAGCATCGTAAACGTAAAAATGAAAGCTAAGTACAAAAAAAAAAAAAAAAAAATTAGAGCGCTGAAAGTTTTCCTTAAAAGTAACAAGGTAAATAATTTGTTCACTTAAATAATTTCACTTCCTTCCATCCGTAGAAAGAATTCTCCTCCCGTAAGTTATCTAAACGTCATGAATGTGCCTTTCGTCAATTTTCAAGCGACGCGAAAGGTTATGACCTGCTTTGTTTTATTTTCAAATTACATTTTTTCGGCGCAGAAGCTAAGTTAAGCTTGGTTCAAAATATTTTAAATAAACAGTATAATATCTGTTTTTATTAAAATCAGTTTTGAAAAAATGATAATTGATTTTTAAAAGAATATCAAAGTAAGATTTTAATCTTTTTTATCAAATCGAAAGAAATGATTAAAAATGATTGATTATCTGTCATTTTTTTGGACCAAAAAAAAAATATTTTTAACGAAAATTTCAGACGTGCTAGGAACGATTAAAAATGTAAAAAAAAATACTCCAAAAATACTTTGATCTTTCCTCTTTAATAATAATATGAACATAAGACGATAAAATTTTGTTTTCGTCAAGTTCGGCGTCTTTTTCATCATGCTATGCTCTTTTGTTTACATTTTCGTGGGTGAGTTGTCCCCCTTTCATTCTCACGCTGTGTCTTAATCGTGTTTTCAAATTGATTTTCTTAAAAAACAACTGTGTTTTCCCATTTTCGGCGCCGTTAGAACCACCAAAAGGTAATTTTATGTAGTCCTGTGAAGTTTTGTTGAAATCGGCTAAAAAATGTAGGAAATTCGATCCAACATATAAACGTTACAGACACACACACACACACACACAACCTGCGTTTTATAATAAGTAAGATGCTCTGTTTGCCTTACAAATGTATTGTAAAACGATTTCTAACAAAAACAAATGACGGACGATCACATGAAATCCCATACACTCAGTCGTCTTCTAGTCTTGAGTTGACGACGCATATGGACATGTTACACAGAAAATTAAGTACAGCTGTGGATTGTAGTGAAAGAGATAATCAGTTACCCCGAAAAAAAGTTCGTGTTTTGTGTGCGATCTTTCGAAGAAAAATTACCAAAAAGTAGTTAGCAAAAATCTACATCAGTGACTAGAAGCTATGCTAATGTTCTTCCCTCCCTTGAATGACGTGACCAATCAGAAAATTCTCTCAGTGAACAGAAGTCGTTGTTTTTCGCTTATAAAAGGAGATGATTTTTTTTTGAGCTTGGTGGAACGAACACGCGTTGTTGGTGGTGAAAAGTGAAGATTGGATGTGTGACCCCATTTTGTCGTTTCTACGTTGTGTGTTGGACTGTTACGTCGGACTATCATTTGAACTGCGATTTGGCTACAAGTGTTGCGGCCGAAAAACAGAAGAAATCTATTGCAGTTGCTACTATCAGTTGACAGTCTTTTCTTTACTACTACATACATATATATGTACTATTTGAGTTTCGTTTTAAGATAATCTAAATTTTATTTAAAATATCTCTTTAAAATTATTAAAAATTTTATTTTAAAATAAAAAATCACAAAGTAAATTAAAATTGACAGCTACTGTGTGAGAAAAGCTGAATTTTTTACGGAACGGAAAATATATACTATAATGAAATAAACATGTATGACAGGAATACAAATCCGCAAATACAAAATTTAAAAAAGAAAGATTTTAATTTCATTGTTATTTAAGCATATCTCTTCAGATTTTCATTTTTACTAAATATGTGTTTAGGAACATGCAAGGAATAGTTATACTTTTTACAGACAGCGCTGAGGTCGACTCTAAACATGTAGTAAAATTGATTATCTAAATGATGAAATGCATGGAGTTGATAATGCTGAAAATGTTACTTATGTTAACTGGGCACAATTTTCTTGATTCCATGGGAATGTAGGACGAAGACTGATAAATAAAGATATGTTTATCGTAACTTAACTGGCGTATTGTGAGTGTTCTGATAATGCGTTGGTCTTGTTCTTGTCTAAATGTAATTTTTTATATATGCATTTTGGAGGATTAAAAAGGCATCATCAGCCCACAATGAAATTATAAAATTACAATCATATGAGATACAACGAAACAAGCATTGATAAAATGCTTTAGTACACATTTCAGATAAATTATTGTATATTTTAAAGAACATATATGTATACATACATGTATACTTATCTGTTGGTGGTAACATGTTTTATCAGAGGACTGTTCAGAATTTCTGCTTCCTTCGGTGATCGAAAACGAAGAGGGATAAAGTTTTGGTTTTGTTTCATTTGGCGGTAAACCACTTGTTCTGATGCATCATGAGAGTATTCTATATTTATTTAAGTATATTTTCAATAATCTAACTTTTTCTTCCTTTATTGTTAATTACCATTCTTATATGTATTTTAAAGTATTTTTATTACTTAAATTTTTATTTTTATTTATTATTAATTATTTTGGTTACAGACTACTACATAGTTTACTAATAAGTGTTAGGGTTATTTAGTAATTTATTTATTGCTATCACTACAGATTGGCGCTTATATTCATTATATATATCCGCTCAGTGTACGCGTACGCAATCGCGTTCTTGCCCATATGTTATCTTATTGATTGCATTCCCCAATTTTAATTCCCATATAATTTCATAATGTATATGCATTTGTGTACACATGTAAAACTCCCCTTTTGCTTGTGGTTATTAGAATTTACATGCTTTTAAGTAAAAGTGTGAATGTTCTATGCTGGCTTATTATTTTTTAATAGAACATTATATTTCAATCGTCATAACATTTTCATTAACAGACCAGAATTAATGAAATCATTGGTATTTGGCAATATCTATAAAATGATGATCATCAGTCCCATAACTGGTGTGACTTTAGATCCGCTGAGCACCTGATCAGCTCCATCCATATGTCTTAGTTGAGTGACAATGTCTCTCTGTGAATTTTGTGTTGACCGTTCATTTTTTTATATTGAATCTCATTCACAAATTTCATATGTAAAATGAACAGTCACTCTTAACACATTTGTCTTCTCAGTTCAACGATAAATATAGATTGTTTTAAACCCAAGAATATTAATAAAACGTCTGTAAAAGAATACGAGTTCAAATTCCAGTCGGTTTCATTACATTCACTTAAGCATAAATAACATCGGGAAATGCATGAATACATCCCACAGCTATGGGCTAAATATTAGGACTAGTATCTAGAAAAGTCATTAAATTGTTAATGCAAAAGAAAAAGAATTATTTATACAATCCACATTTCAGCTTTAAATAACCCACAAAGAGTTGTTAAGCCGTAAAAAAACAATCAGCAACTGTAAGAACATAAAAAGAACACAATATTGCATGGTCAGAAAATCACACACAAACACACACAAATGCACAGAAAATGTTTACATGCAAAGAAAAGGGAACGAAATAATTTAAATTGTTTATCATATACCAAAGTAATGCAATGGAGTAACTGCCTTTGCTCTTAATTCTGCTTAGAAATTTGCAATCTTCTTTCTCTCATAAACTCACCTTCAACGGCTAATCTTGTCATGTCATTGCAACCAAAGCTAAACCTTCCAATTTCAATCACATATCACAAAAGGCTTTATTATTCGCGTGATTCATTCTCTCTTCTGACAACACCCAATTACACTCGACTATTATTTCCTTTCCACGCAATTTGCTGACATTACTATGGGCATCATGTATTACTGTTTGCTGCTTTTTCTCTGTACTGCCAAATAAATAATAACACTCGCTTATCTTTCAGTATTTCTCTTTGCCTTTGGTTCTGCCAACAAGCTACACATTTCTGGAATTACCAATTTCCAGAACATGGAATAAGTTTTCAGTTCAGTCGTCATCAGAAGTCATATTTTGTGTAAAGGAATATAAATATTTTGTGTAAAGGAATATAAATTCCAACATCTACAGAATATTACCGTCGACTGATCCATAATTTCTTATGGAAGAAAACCCAGCAAAACAGATAACATTTCCAAAAACAAATACCAAGCTATATTATATATATAACAATCTTGTGAGGATTTAGTATTCTTAATCTAATACTTCATTTTCATCTAATTCTATTTAATCATTTATCTTTTGCTAATTGTTCTTAATCCGCAAAAGTTTACTTTTTCATTCATCTATACATAACTATGACACACAACATCAGACGTCATGGCCAGAAATGTTTATATTTTCAATGCGTCTTCTACGAATTTGATTTTATATCAATTTTGACATCACACGGCAAAGATTTATTAATATCATAAAAATATGGTAGAAAATCTCTTGTCACAAGCATTTACTAAGGAGTTTCATCTTCATTGGATGCTCCTACATTGTAAGCATGTACCAGATTGGACTAATCTTAAAAATAGATATTATCAAAGGCCATAAATTCTGGGAGGGAGAAGGGAGGGACAAAACTAGACCACAATAGATTATTTAATATTCTAGCTTTCAGCATGATAAGCTGATAACATTCGAAAAGTTAAAACTCATCACCCTATCATATATATTACTGTGAAGATACCTGTATCACCAGAAAGAACTGAACAAATTATCTATGATATTGCACAATATACTATTGTCTAACAAACGATGTAATTCAAAATTCTACTAAAATACAACAATCAGAAAATGTTCATCTAAAATATGGTAGAATCTATTTTGAGGGACGTGCCTCTGGTTTATGCAATGAATTGAGTATTGGTTTAAACTTGTTGATAAAATATGTTTCTTTATTAATACGCTTTTGTTCGGTTGTTTTGCATTCACATTGGTAGAATGGAAAGATATTAAAATTTAGCAGATTTTGTCCTCTGCATACTTCTATATGTTGGCTAAGTGTATTTTCTGGTGTGAGGATCCCTAATTTGTTGGCGATGAATTGTAATCCTTTGCCGGAATGTCTGGCCGGTTTGGCCAATGTAATGTTCGTGGAAACCTTTGCATGTTATTATGAAAATGATATATTGTCACGAAGTCTCTGCACAAATACATTCCACCATCTACAGAATATTACCGTCGACTGATCCATAATTGCTTAGGGGAGAAAACCCAGCAAAATAGATAACATTTCCAAAAACAAATACCGAGCTATATTGAGATAGAGACAAGGGAAATAAACTGACATGTCAAAGAAACAATAGACACAATGACAGTATTTTATGCACATGTAATAAAATAAAGCAAGAGCTAACTTGGCGAAGGAAAGACAGGTTGATTTTAAAGTGCCTTCCCAAAGAACCAGAAATGACTGAAGAAAAAATATGACGTTATTTTCATCTTCGTCGAAATAATCACTGACCTACTACTTCAATAGTTCTAACTTTTCTTTCTTCAGAAGAGTTGATGATCTCAGTTTACCTAACCTCACACCCTCTTATATATAAGAGAGAGAGACATGTATGTATGTATCCTCAGATAGGTGGATAGATAAATAGAATGTGGATTGCTGTGTATAAATACTTCTATTCATATATTATGAATATATTGCACCTGCAAAATTTTCGTTATCACTTTGTGTTATGCTCCCTACATACGTGCAAATATATGCATATATATTTATGGTTGTAGAGATGACTCGGGATATACAAAGTGTTAAAAGTATACAGACATAATTATAGAATGGTTTGATACATACATAGATACACGTGTATATATATATATATATATATATATATATATATATATATATATATATATATATATATATATATATATATATATAAATGTGTGTGTTTGTGTTTAAAATGACCTATGCGTATACAGAAAATGTGCTCAGTATCAGGAGATATAAACAATCATTCTTGAAAGGACTTTTTTATTATTTGTTATTACCGTAAACCTTATTTTAGTGGGTACACTTGTTTCAGTTGCTATCCCTGATTTTTTTCTTCTTATTCTTAAACAGTCACGTTAATAACAACCGGTCTAGCTGGAGATCCGACAGGAATCGAACCTGTATCCTTTTTTTTCCATCAGGGACACCGCATTTAGCCACAGAGATCACCCTAACAGAGCAAGCTTTCAATTACCTATTTAAGGAAAGCGCAATTTCTATTAATCTATATCTGCTAGTTTCAATTTTGTACACGAAACATAAGCAACAGTAATTTTTTTAAAGAATTTTTTTCTTCGACGTTATTTCTTATGAGTATAAACCTTATTTTTACATGACCATTTATTAATTACTATTTATATTACTGACTTTGGTAACTAATTTTCTGTAAATGATTTTATGCAGTGTCTGTTTTTGAAATGAATGTGCTTTATCTACGATAAAATATCAGATAAATATTTTCAGGGCAGAAAATGACTAAAAGAATATGATAGATAAATGTTCGGAGAAAGAAGACACTCACGTAGAAAAAATATTAAAATAATGGGTACACTTGTTTGAGTTGCTATTCCTTTTTTTTTTATTTGTTTGTTGGTTGTTATTAATTTTACTGTTTAAGAAAGTAAAATAGAACGGGGATAACAAGTGAAACACACGTACCTACTAAAAATAAAGCTTATCATTATAAGATATAAACATTGTAAACATTCCCACATCCACACAGTTTACACATTCGCGCACATAATCTTTTATCAACACTTTATTATCTCTTTTCGTGTTTCTTACTCTTTTTTTTTCTTTTTACTATATCTTTGAATATATATTTACTTATCCTTCCGTCCATTGTGTAATTCCTGATTTTCTTCTGGGTTTCCCTTAGTGACCGGAAAGAATCCTGTGATAAGTAAATCATTTCTTTTCTAATCAGATTTTACAACCTTCTTCACAGCACAACTCAAAAGAGCAACGGTCACAACCAAAGAACAGAAAAGTCAATTCTTTTTGGGAAACTTTTACAAAGCCAGATGGCGCTCATTTCCTCCAAAGCAGGTACTGAAGAGAATGCTTCTTTTCAACATAATCTAAATATGTAGTCTTTGGGCGTTTTTCTTAAGTTTGCTTCCGTTTTCTGTGTTAAAAATAGGATTGATAATGCAAAATTTGATATGACCTGACTGACCACAAGTGAAAAGTGTATCTCGTCCGAGTACATGCCCACACATACACACACATGTGTGTGTGTGAATGTGTGTGTATATATGTGTGCGCACGAACGTATGTTTCTCCTTTTTTCTAAGTAAATGAATAGTTGGCAATTAGAAAAATACGAGATGAGCGATACAACCACTTCAGCTTTACCACCTAAGACACGCTTAAAATTTCTGTTCACAAAGAAATGATCGCAGAATAGTGCGATATAATGGGAGCGGCTGACAATGAGTTGCTAACGCCAATTAAAGCATTTAAGTAAAAACGTTGTTATAAAAAGGAATACCGGAAGTAAGACAAGATAAAGATAAAAGCCAATCTTTTCGGTGAATGAAAAAGAAAAAACAAATACATAAAAATAGTTATCGCCAATGGCTACGAAGTATTTTCTTTCGGTTTCTTATTATTTGGTTAGTTCTTTTTCTTTTATTTTTTTTTTCAATTTTTCTTTTTCGTTTATCCGTTCATTGCATTCTTTCTTGCATTTTATTTTTCTACGTGAGTGCCTTATCCCTCCGAATATTTATATATCATATTCTTTTAGTCATTTTCTCTACTGAAAATGTTTAGCTGATATTTTATCGTGGATAAAGCATGTTCACTTCAAGAACAGACACTGCCTAAAATCATTTACAGAAAATTAATTACGAAAGTCTGTAATATAAATAGTAATTAATAAATGGCCGTATATTTATGAAGTTTGAATTATATGATATATCAAGGCAGTATAAAATATTAAGTTATAGAAAAAAAGAAACTGGTTTACGAAAATTCAGAGCATATTAAAATGATTAAGTACCAACACCTTTCCAATACATACCTGTTTATATTGTTGCCGATAACCTGTAGTTTATTTTGTGTACTTCATTTCCATTGACTATTTCAAATACTGGAGTTAGGATAATATAAAATGAAAAGTGAAGATACACTCCGTTATCACTTTCACATATGCACCTATGTCTTGGTGTATGTAAATCTGTCTTAACCTATTGGCATGTATATATGCATTGTGTATTTTCATGTATAGAGTGTTTTTCGAACATTTTTCTCTGAAAAAATATTTCTGGAGCCTCGATTCTCTGACACAATGCCAGTAGTAAAAGAATGGACAGTGAACTTCGACCTTCTACTAAATCGGTCATACAGACGCCATTCTACAATAATTCTGAGGTAACATTTCCTGGTTTGTTTATCTTCACCCCCAAAAAAGAGTGAAAAAAAAATAGAAAGAACAAAGAAGGAATGAAAGTATGAAAGAAAAGATAAAGCATGAAGAAAAATATATACACTCCCCTTCTTTCTTTTTTGTTGATATACACATATATTCACATATTATTTACATAAGGAAAGAAAAGCAGCCGTATTACTGATACGCACAAAGTCTCTCAAATATCTACTCTGATCATCATCATTGTGTTAGCAATGATTTATAAGAACCTCTCAGATGAAATCGCTTTCCTTTCATGGAATAAGTGTTATGTGTCTGCATGCTAAAATATTTTCTATGTTGGAGTTCATTGTTTATGTCAGTTATTTTAATCTACATAATCTTTGAGGGCAGTTGTCAATTTGGCTGCACTGTTTAGTGAAACCTTTTAAAATCTTAAGAAATGCTTTTAAAGAAATATTTTGGCCAGAAAAATTTACTATCTAAAATCCTATGTTGAAAATGGAAATCCTTAAAGTTGTTTCAGTTGAAGCACAAGATCTTCCGAAGAATTAATGATAATGATTTGCCTGAAGCGTGCTATTTCATTTCTAATTCCGAATAATGTTAACTGGATGAAAAAGACTGTCAAATACAAGACTCTTTATTTTAATTTAATTATACGATTGATATTTATGAAGCTTGATACGACACAAGGACAAATAGGGAGAAGTGGGTAATTATTTTGACTTTTTATTAGATGAAGTATTTTCAACCATTATTCATTTTTTATTAATATTTCTTTCATATAACTAAAATTAATATGAAAGAAATATTAATAAATCATCGCAAGCATTCATCGGGTCATTCAACTCCCATCAGCATTCATTGATTGAGCAGCCAGTACTACCGTTGTTTGAAATTTATAAAATCTTTCTCTTAAAACAATTTGTCGGGAGAACAGGTTTCTCAAGTCCAGTAGCTCTTATCGCTCTTTCTAGAATTGATGGAGGTTTCCGTCCTAAACTTTTATTTGAAATAGTGTGGAATTTTCTCTTTGAATTTGGGATTCTGTAGCAACAATTCACAAGGTTTTAAGAATCATAGGTTTCATTCGTCGAAAACATTTTAAACATTTTGATCTTAGAAAGCGGTTGTATACAACTGACTGTTTAGCTATTTCTGAACGGCATCATGCAATGGCATCCATATGAAAATCTCGATCTGACGAGGCTATTTAAAAATAGGGATCAAGTTTTCAGGTTAATCTTTTGGTTTTATAGCAATTTGTGGCATTGGGGAAAACTACCCCTAGTGCAGTCTATTCTATGCTCAATTTCTTTATCTTCTATATTGAATTTGTTATCACCAAACCATACTCCGAGGTCTCTGAGGTATTTACTAATTCCATATTCATTTTTATGATTTAATCTGGGCATGGGTCATCACTGCTTTCATTCCAATTCCTAAATCATTATTTCTGTTTTGGAAACATTTATTTTGGCTACCATTTCTTGAAAACCTTGGTAGAGGATGTTGATTTTTCTGTCCAAGATCATTTTTCTCCCAACTATAAATAGTTATGTCACCAGGCATACACGGGTTCCTCACATCATCAATTCATTGGCCTCAAGCGGGATAGCAGGATAGTTCTTCTATTGATAGATTCTTTGGAGATATTGTAGGTAATGATTAAATGGTGAGTGTGCATCTTTTCACATCTATGTGTGTAAAAGCGCAAGTCATAGGCTAGGAAACGCTTAAATAGATTGGGGTTCTCATTTCCTCCTTGTACTCCTGATGAGATTTGAAATATTCCCTTGTTAGGGTCCTCGCCAGACATGAGACTTTGTAGATCGATAAACTTCCTCTATTAGATCGATGCATTCAGTGGATTCGAAACTTAAAAATCGACTTCTAATGGTGGAAAAATGGGAGTAGCTATTGATGTGGTCATATACTGTTGGGCGGTTAACATAGCAGATATACAATTTCCTGGAGTTTGATGATATATGTGCGATCATTACACCCCTTACTAGAACGAAGCTTACGGCCACCTAATGTGGAAACACCGGTTCCCGTACGATCACCGAAGTTAAGCAACGTCAAGCATGACCAGTCCCTAGATGGGTGGACGTTTGGGAATATCATGTGCAGTAAGCTTGAATGTGCGGGTGGTGTAGTGGATAATGGCTTGGAATCGTTAATCGGAGAGTCAAGTTCCAATTCCAGTTGGGTTCGTTATATTCACTTACGTGCTAATACCTTGGGAAAGATATGAATCCATCTCTTCTACCCAGAATTGTATCACTAAAAACAATTATTATCTTCCCCCACAAAAAATGCATGCAAAGTATTTAGATTTCGTCATTAAATAACCCATAGAATGTGATGAATAAAAACAACCAACCAAAAATTTCCAGGCCGAAATCCAAATTGTGAAGTGTTGATTTTCATAAAACGACGAGAGCCTAGTTAATATAAATGTTCATTAATACTTTCACCATAATTGATTCAACTGAGGTACATCAGTATGCGTGGGCGTCTTGAGGGCTACTTCTTTGTTTCTATAGTGCATTAATTTGCGATATACACTAATTTTGGAGAAGGCATTTCTGATTATACTCTTCCCAAAATAAAGGTATAATAGTTTTAGTCGCGCCAGCAACTTATTCTAAGCAATGCAGCTAAAAATACGATGAAAGAAATTCTGTTTAAAACTTAATAAAAGAAAACTGGAATTTTGAAGACATTATTGGATTAATCTTCTAAATAAGGAAGGTCTGTTTGCCTTAAAAAAGAGCATTTCAATTTATGTTCGAAGACTGACCTCTGACCGATAAACAACTATCTCATCCGCAGACAAGCACCAAGAGACATTATATTGTCTCTTTATTTTATTCAATAAAATATTCATCGTCGGTATTGTTGAAATTTAGTGTCCCATCTCCAAAGAATTTCATCTCTTCATTGTATTTCTGTCTTATTAATTTGTATTATGATTTCAATGGCCTTAATTAGCTTTCGGATTTCTATTTGGCTTTTCTTTCTGATATCATATCCAAGATTTCGGTTTATTACTCTGACAATCACAAATATAATATAGCTGTGGTTGCTTTCGATTTAAAGTTTCATTCAATTTTATTCAATTGTCTACTAAATTATTTACATCGGTTTCCTTTTCCTTGTTCCAATCATTATCATCGACAGAACAATAACTGTAGATTTAAAAAGAATTACTTTTACACAATGCCTGAAAATACTTGAGAGCACATTCGTATGAATACTAAAAACTTGGTCAATGAATTGAAGTTTAAGGTCAACTGGATTTGTCCATTGTATTTTTTTTAGTAATCCTCTACTTACTTAAAATGGATACTATTAAATAGAAATAAGTATTTCTTTTACAAAAGCAACCAGTTTTCACACATTGAATTTTGTTAATGCATTTGGTTGCGCTGATAATCAATATTAACCTAATACTGTCTGTCCATGTTTAGAGATCAGTACATGTAATGCATACTGTTGCGAATAAGCGAATAATGAATACAATTTAAGGTACCAGATTATTTGCCTATAATGGTTTTGACAGCACATTTTGACATTACCACATTTGCTCGTAAAATTCTTTTCTTTGTATTATATTATAGAATACAAACATAAAATGACAACTAAATCAATATTAAACCGTGAAAGCCAAAATTGGCATGTGAATCCTAAAGAGATGAAAAAGGAAACGATCTCGAAAAAAATTAGAAATAAGCTGAATTGCAAATAAAAATCAAATCCGATAAAGTTGAGATTTAATTTATTAAAATGAAAATAATTTTTTAAAAATTATAAAATATTTCAGTATGTGTTAGATAGAATAGTTGGGAAAACAGTACAATGGCTAACAAGTTGTTTACTCGAAAAAGCATCAAAACTCAAAAATATCATAAGAAAATTAAACACACGTAAGATATTTTCCAGAGAAATTTCCTAACATAAATCTTCATATCATATATATATATATATATATATATAATAATAATAATAATAATAATAATAATATTGATTCAAAGCTCTCAAACTCTTCCGAATGTTTGCCTCCTTTCACAGAACCGTACTTCCTACATCGAAAATGTTATTTAAAAGTTCACTTTTAAAATCACTGTCATGAATTTCTGTGTAAAATGAAAACTCTAAAACATAATTCTCACTAAAAAATAGTACGTAGAGGAAGAAGGCGGTTGATTCTTAAAACAACTTAGCAATTTTCGGCTTTCTTCAGAAACTATAATTATTATTTTATAGCGCTTCAATAAATAGCATATATTGTGGTATTCATCGAAATCCCGTCTTACATACCACCAGCTAGCATTACTTCCTAATATAGCAAACCTCATCCCACAAAGGCCGCTTGTCTCCCTTTTCCCTCCATATGTGGTCAGCTCCACCTGATTTTTCTATTTCCCCTCATGTTACTGCTTTACGATGTTCTTGCAGTCTTACTTTAAGGGTGCGGCCTGTTTTGCCTTTATATTTTTTACCACAGCTGCACGGGATGTTTGAAATAATAAACAGAAAATATCACTGTAAAATACGAAAACTTAAGTAATCAGTACATATACTAGGCCATAAAAAATCTCCTGAGCCGGCCAAGCATAGAAATGAATGGGAAATAGTAATAAGGAGTGATAAAGAAAATCAATGAATAACAACAAAAAATTACAATATAAGCTCTGGTAACAAATGCCATAATAATAATAGAAAAATTGAAATATGATCACTGGTAAAAAAAAAAAAGAGGCTTATAAGTCCCCAAAATTCATACACAGTTGTCCTCAAGAACACGTGGCCCAGTGGATAAAGGCGTTGATTAGATCCATGTGATTTCAGTACCAGGTAACAGCAGTGATGAACCGAAAACCTCGGAAAGTTGAGGGAAATAACTTGGCACGTGGAACTGGAACAATCTATCGGTGGACGAAATAAAGGGTTCGGTTTGAGATTAAAATCACCTGAAGAAGGCCGGAGCGTACAACGGTCGATACGGTGTGAATATGGGAATGAAGATGAGGATAACAATCCGAATAATTTAAGTAATGTGTAATGAATTTTAATAGAATAAAGATTTTTCTTGATGAAAGCGTATTTTATCAAATAAACTCTGTTACTGAAAAATACAATATCAACATTGTTAGGATGTTTACACATTCGTTGAAATAAGTGAGTAATTTAAGTTTCAATACTGCAATTAATTCGTTGGTTACTGCTTTATTAATTGTTCTAATAAACGCATTCTATTTCATATAACCTTGAAAATAGGAAATAGATTCCTTACCAACGTAATTACGTTTTCGGCCAGTGATTACCACTTTAGTAACTGCAAGATTTTGTTCTTGTTTGTGCATTAAATCTTACCTAAGAATGTTGATTTCTTATCGCAAGAACAGAATTCTAAAGAACTGGCTACTAAAAAAATCATAAATGCTTTCTGAAGTTAAAACTTGACAGCAATAAGGAAAAACATAGATTTTTTTATATTCTTGTCAATGTATGCTGAGAGAAGTTGACAGCGTTTATATTGTTAAAGGCATCGATATTTTTTCTTCTCTAATGTAAACACATAATACCTGCTTCGGGAAGAAAAGACAAGTACTGGATAAATGAAAATATCTTGATTGACAAATATCAGTCGCACACTTCCGAATATGCATTTAAAATACTATTTTACAACTTATTATACCGGTTAGACAACAAAATTTTTTTCGAAACTGCTTCGGAAACGATAACAATAGATTACTAAAGCACGTTATCTTTTATTTTACACTCGGTCCAAAGGTCAAAATGGTAATAAATTTTATAAACAGCAAAACACTTTACTGAAATTCCGTTATAATTTGCTTATGACTAAATCTGATTGTGAAAAAGCAAAAATCGTTTTAAAAATGAACATAGTTTGCAATATTCATCGAGAGAATATTATAGAGTTTATCGATGTAATATTTTGTCAAGATCCTTCGAGAGCAATTATGATTAACATTGTAACATTATTTCTTTAAACTTATTTCTGTTGCTTTTTACCGCAACTTTTAGGTTGTTATTCTGCAACCATTAAATAAGCAGCATGGATATAAATTTTTTAAAAATGGCATCCTTCGAATCGAAAATCTAAACAACAAGACAAAATACAATATTCAATTTTGATAACTTAATATATTTTCAGATGTGCTAAAACTGGAATTTACAAATCGATTTCAAATTCTCACCGAGTCTGATGAGTTTACTTCGAAAAGGCTTGAATCCATACCTTCTCTCCACCCTAGCTACGGGTTAAATACCTAAGTAGACATGGCTATTGAACCTTGGTAACAGCCAGTCTAGAAGGAAGACTCAGAATTCAAAACCATGGAGAAGTCAACTTTAAAACCATTCCACTATTTTTCCCCAAAAAGATATGGCAATTCACTAATTAAAGAAAAGGAAAATGCGGAGTGCTATGACCGCCCTCATCCTGAAAAGACATGGTTTTTAAAAAAATACATTTTCGTCAGTCACTATAACACAACAAACGTATAATGTACATCAGCATAAATATTTATAATAAATAAATACCTAATCATAAAAGTAAGTGAAATGTTATTTTTAAGACTAACACATTCCTATTAAGTGATACTAAAATAACTTCTAGTAGCGGGAAAAGTATATTAAATGTATCAACAATAAAATACGCATACACATGCATGTGTGTATACACACATATCTGAGTCCAAAGTTATAGAAAAACATTACATGTTTATTATTTTAATGATTGATTGATTAATAACTCATTGACTCAAAAAGAAGATATTGATAATCTGACTGATTATTGAGCAGAGGATGGCAATAACTGAACTATTAAATTGAATATTGGTAAAGTCAATACACTTGGTAATAATTCAAGTTATTGTCAGTAGGCTTAAAGCGTTTGTCTGTTAATTTTCTTTCTTATCACGGTTTTCTGGTTAAAAATCTGCAGTTTATGGAGATTAGTTGTTTCTCCCCCCCCTCTCTCTCTCTTAATTAATTAAGGTTAATTTTATATTTATTTTTTCTGATATGTGACTTGTCTTTTTTAATATATTATTGTTCTTTTTACGATTTCTAAGCTCTACTCTCTTCTGAGATGTGTCTCTATAATATTTTTAGTTTTGTTCTTTATATTTTTCAGCACGACTTTTCCCTTGACACAGCTTCCCTCTGTTTTATTTTTGCTTTTTTTACCAACTTCAATTAGTCTACGCCATTCTCTTCCTTTTCTTGTTTTATTTTTCCCTTTTTTTGTCTAACCTTTCTCTATCTTCAAGATTTCATCTTCTCTCATTTTTTTTCGTCCCTTTGTCCTAATAGTTATTAACTCCTTTTCTAGTTTACTAGCTTTTCCTGCATTACGCTTTATCTTCTTTTCTTTCATCTATATTTTGTAGCTCAGTTTTCGACTTTGACATTTGTTTTTATTCGTTATCGTTTCCCCGAGAGTTCTTTCTCTCTGTTGGGGAATTGTGCCAGCTTTCTTAAAGTCCTTATCGTAATTAACGGTTTTTTTTTATATATATGAAACTAACATCGCAAATTTTACTCGCTCTCTATTCCTTTCAATTTATTCACAGTTTCAGTCAACATTATATCCTTGTCTTTCTCCTCTTATTTTTGTTAATTGCTTTAAATATATTTTTTGCCTTTAAGTCATTATAAAAGTTTAGCATCATTTTTCTTGTCGAAATTTCTTTTAAATAATTTTACGTATTTGTGGCAAGTAACATGTTCAATCATTTTAAATAAATTTATTATCCCTGAAGTCTTTATCAAAAATTTATTGATCTACTGCACCATTTCAGATTTTTCTGCTCAAACCATTTCACTTTTCATGTTCAATACTTATATCTCTTTACTCTCTTCCTTCGTTTGCATCCACTCAGACAAAAAAGTCAATTACCAAAATACAATTTCCTCCAAAATTGTATTTATTATTGAAATTTTAAAATGACTCCAGAAATCTGTCTAAAAGCTAAATTAAAAAAACATGTACTTTCTTCTGGCTAGTTCTTTTTCTTTCCTTGTTTATCTATAACAAATCTGTTCATATTTCTACTATTTACATGCTGATTATTTTCTTCATCTTTGTTGTTGTTATCACATTTCGGCTGTTGTGCCCTCCGAACTTCATCAGGTATATGTCGATCCGGGTAACCTACAGGGAATTCCGAACTGAACCCTTTATTTAATCTACATGCGTAGACTGTTTTCGTTTAACTGCTCATGTCTAATTCATGTTTTAGTACTGTTCAGTTATTGCTCGCACTGTTTCTGCTAAGACCAAGTTCAGGGATCGAACCCACAATTATTATATCACCAAATTCACGAACCAATGCTTCAAGCCACTTGGATGTGGAGAACTTGTAGCTTTAAACCTAACCTGCTTGCTAATGAGTGCTGCGATATTTCTGATTATCATGCTTGACTGCACAAAAGGTTTCTCTTCTTACTACGGCTGCTGCTGTTGTTGCTTCTGTTAAAAGTATATTGTCATTTGCATTATTATTATATCTTTTTTATTAATACATTTATCAGCGGCTCCCATATAGTATTTGTTTCTATGCTAGGCCTATTAAGGAAGTCATCATAGCCCAGCATATTCGATGATTTCATCAGACGTCTAAATATCCAGTGCTATTACTTGTTCAGTATTTTCAACTCATTCCTCAGGGAGTGACGACTACCGTTTTTCCGTCAGACGTAATTATCCATGATACATAATGAAAACCGGAGTGCACGACGACCGAAACGTTGTTATAACAACAACAAATATGAGGATAATAGTCCGCATATAAAGGATAACTACTCATCCCCGAAATTCAGACCAAAATCTGTTCTTATCTACATTTCTTTAGTAATAAAAATCTGTAAATGTCATAAGATTTATTTTGTAATATTTTGTGATGAAAATTGTTTTGTTTTTAGATATTTTACTGGCTTTTATAATTTTAGAGGAATTAAGAAAATTGTTAATAAATTTTCTCTTTCCCTTTTTTTTTTCTCCCCAACCCATTCACCCATGGGTACATGTAAATACGAACACACACACACGCTCGTGCGTGCGCGCATGTTTGTTTGAAATTAGAAAAAATATAAGTGTAGTACTGCATTATTTCTCTCAGTAGTAGAGAAAACCTTTTTAGTTCCCAGTGGAATTAAAATACGACAAAACTCTACACTGATGCATATAGCTCAAAACCCTGATGTATTAGAACAATTTTGCTGATATATTTTGTTTCGTTTTTTAATCAGTAGCAGTAAAGACACTAAGACACAAGGGGTTACTTGGTGTGGAAGAATTAGGAACAGAAACATTAATAAGTGGGAAGAGGAAATAGGAATCAGGAGGACAGTACATAGTGATTGACATTGCATTTAAATTTTTGCAGATTAAAATTGGCTGAAAAGCATGGAGCCAGAACGGAGTTCCACAAGTGAGAAGTCCGAGAAAAGAAACTGTTAACATATTTATTTATTTGGGCAAGCATACGCAGCCATTAACTCTCACGTGAAATACATGGGCATATTACAATTTCAATAGTTCAATTTTAATATTTTCAGGCAGTGTTCGAAAAGTTTTCAGCCAAAATTCCTTTATGAAATGGCAATAGGAAAATAATTGTTTTATCTTTTACAATGTTTGCTTCGGCGGGCCATCTTGGTTTTGATTCTTCAAGAGATATCCTCTCCTGACCAGAGTCAACAGCGCACCTTTAATCGTTTTAGGGGAAGGGTAATCCTTATGATAGACTTTTTTCACTGCGATGAAATCTGTTTCAGAGTCAGCGATTCAATAACAGTTTATTTCTAGTTTCCGATGGTTCTCACAAATTGTTTCAGTGTTAATTGTTTCTGAAATGGAAATCACAAAGAATTCATTGAGAGCAATTAAAATGTCCAAGTATTGTGAAAACAATAGTCCTTAATCAAATTAAAGGACCATTAAGATTATTTTACAAATAAATATACTTAAATACTAATGAATAAGCTCGACTAAGAATAACTTTAAAAGCAAAAATAAGCAAATATCAGTTTGGAACAAAAATGCGTTTGCGTTTTTCAGTCGGTGACGTTTGAACAGGAGTTTAGTGTGTGTGTATATATATATATATATATATATATATATATATAAACATTGAAATTATATATATATATATATATATATATATATATATATGAAAGATAAACTTTGAATATGTATTTCTATACGATTCGTGTGTGGACTGTGAATTTCAAATGTTTTTAAGTTGAGAGTGAAAATGGGTGAAAATGATTTACGCTCTTGTATTTTCAGAAAGGATGCTGTACAAACAGTAAAAACGTATGTGTGGCGATTGTGGAGATGGCGCCATACCTGAAAGTACTTTTCGTAAGTTCAATAGTAAATTTTTTTACCTGGAAGATCGAGAATTTTTCGACAGGCCAGCAGTCGTCGATGATGACCAAGTCGAAATGCTAACTGAAAATAATCCAAGACAGGGAAACGATGATGTAATAGAAAAGATTTTGATGCTTGAATCACCACAATGCTTGGGTGTCTCACAACTGAATGGACCGCATTTCTATCTACTATTCTCTGTTGTAACGCGACAAAAACGAACAAATAATACTTACAGTCAATGATACATGTATTGTTTGCAACAATGTAAAGCAAAAGAAGGTTCTTGAGAAAACGAAAAGAGACACGAAAAGCCAATCGGCATCTGAAGATGGTAACGCTGTGTATCTAGTGTGATTGAAAGGGTATTTTGCAAAATCAAACAAGTACTATTCCCAAATGATCTGATTAAAGACAATGATCAATGTCCGGAATTGACCAACCGAAAGGGTGTCATCTTCCATCAGCACAACGCCAAACTTTTCTTTGCAAAACTCGGTTGGAACTTGTACAACTCAGCGTGGATACCCATCGTATCCACCTGACCTTGCACTTTCGTATTGCCACATTTTAATCTCTACAAAATTCTCTTAATGGGAAGAATTTCAATTCTCTGGAAACCTGTAAAATCACCTAGTAGAGTTCATCACTCAAATGATGAAAGCTACCTCAAAGATGGCGGAAGGGAGTGAAATACAATGTCACATATATAACTGAATAAATCTATGTACAACTATCTAAATATTGTCTTTGAAATTGACTTAAAACAAAACACTATGAACTTTTATTCCGATCCAATATATATATATGAAAAATATTTAAAGATGTATACTAAGCATAAATTAATGAAAAATCAATAAAGTAATGGACACATTTGAAATCAAAAATATATAAAAAGCATATTTATATCAAAATAATTTTTATTAACAAATGAAATAATAAAAAATGTTTATTTAATATTTTGTTTCAACATTTCTTTTTCTTTTATAGGCTGTGTACAAAATTCAAAATGCCGTATACTACAAAGAAATGTGTTGAAATTGTGATGGCAGATTTGAAATCTTACACGCTTGTTAGAAGAAAACGCCAAGTGCGCGAATATACCAAATTAAACAACTGCGTAAATATTTAATAAGTTTAAACAAACAAGTGATGTTCATAACTTCACTAAATTTGGAAAACTATGTTTGAAAAAAACATGAACAAAGTAAAAGAGTTTTTAAAAAACACTCGTCTTCCTCTTTGAACTATACTGCAAGAAAAATATGGATGGCAACCTGATGATAGGTCGTAAAACTGCCGGAACAAAAATGTTTTTCATATACACTGTAGATGACACAAAAATTACATGAAGATGATAAAACAACCTACATGACTATGCAAAAAATGTTTGAAAACCTTTTCGAGACATGAAACAATTTGCAAATGCCACTCAAACGTAAACATAAACGTCTGGATGAAGGCCATCATCAAAATTTTATAGACCATTTCTTTTTACAGGTGAATATGTTGGATTATTATTTTTTCCGCAACTTTCCAAGAGATTGTAGTAAACAACGATTTTTCAGCAAAACCGTGCACTATATATTACTAAGAAAGAAAGCAAATAAATTGATGATATAGGAGAGCGGGACCATAGATTTCAACAGCAGTGTCCCCTGGTATCACACCTCAATTCACGAATAGGCAGGATCGATACGATCTGAAATATATCAAAATACTATTTAAAGTTTTCATGAAAAACTACAACTTTGCATTGACAATGAGGACTCGTCTGTTAAAGAACATTCATTTTACTAATTCTCTCTATTCTCTCAATTCATTTTAATAATTGTTTGAGCTGTTAATAAAATTTTCCTTTTATATCTCACTTGTTTTTTATTACTCACACGCACACACAAACACACAGATATATATATATATGTATGAATGCATGTATGTATGTATGTATGTATGTATATATATATATATATATATATATATATATATATATAATTATTTTGAAAACAAAGAAATTTTTTGCCCGTTGATTTAACCATCCGTACAGGTAAAATGCAGCTGTGTTTTAGATTGACGGGATAATGACATCGTTTCCATTAAACTTGTATGTAATGTTTCCCTATTACTGATGATTATTATATCTTCTATATTGTATTGGATACCGTTGCCAAAAAATGTTTCACAGAAACTGTATGAAAGCATAAATAAAATCTTCCTAAATAGAAAATGTTATTCCTTTGTCCCCGCAGAGGAAGATAAAAGTAAAAAGTAGATAAAAATAGAGGAGAAATTGCTATAATGTGCAAAACATTGGCAAGTATTCGATCACGCAGCAGAATTATTTTTCCACAAGTTCAACATCCAAATACTGTTGTTTGTTCTGACGAGAAAGGATGTGATTGAACAAACTCACGGTAGCCCACGAAGAAAATCTTGAATAAATGCATGAGATTAAGGGAGAAAAATGCATAGTAACACGCACAATGAGGACAAGGACAAGTTACACAGCATTTTCATGAGAAACTGGTTAGTATCGATTGTAATATATTTTTCTCGGGCATGAAGCGATTTAGACAAGTAGACAAAAGACAGGTGGGTGAAACACGAAATATTACCATTATGGATATGTAACATGTCACAGGCATATATATGGAAAATACCAAAACTGGATATGTATTAACCCTATCACTCATGATAAATCATGATACTTGCGTATCATGATGATTATAGGAAACGATTACAAGTGATAACATTATACTATATTGTTGTCATAATAAATTATATTAAATTTAATATCTAAACCAGTTCATCTTTAATCTAAAATTCATTAACGGCATTTTAATATGATCGCAAAATTCAAGTGTTCGAAGAGTAATGAAGTTTTACCAGAAAGAATATAAAAACAAATGTAAGTTACATTTATGTAAATATCATTTATCAAAAACGTAATCATCGTCTTTTTAACGACTGCAGCCCAACGAGGAGGCAAATTTTTGATTTCCACAATTTCCAGTTTAGAGAAATTTGGGTTTTCACCGAAAAAATGTTTGAAAGACAGTTTTCAACTTCTTTTTTTTCCGAATATTCTGTCATTTATCAAATATTCTATTGAGAGAAACAAATGAAAAGCTATTTGCGCTAAATCAAATGAGTATGAAAGATGCGGTAGAATCTCTTAACCTAATTGTTGTGGATTCCGGGGATGGAATCAGGCACAAATAAATAACAAACGCCAGTAGTAGAAATAGGAAAATATGTTTATTAACGTAAAGAATATAAAGTGAAATGAAGATTAGTAGTCCAGGAATGCGGGTTAGTAGAAAAGTATATTTACAAGTCTCTGTAATGGAAGCCGTAATTATCTCTCTTTCTGGACTCTCGTAACTCTGTGTGAACACCATGTGTCGACCCTTTTTTGTCACGCTATCTCTTCTGATAACAAATACGGCGCCAGTTTGTTTACATTGCGCAGATCAGTACGAAAATTTCAGTAATTGCGCAGGTCTGTGTTGCCAACATTGTGTGAAAATTTTGTGTGAATTGATTGGAGGGTTTTTGAAATATTAGAAAAAAAGTTATCTCGATAATAATTTGGCACGCAGTGTAGTTCTCCATCTCAGAAGTCTGTTGGCTGTCTAAATTGGTAGTCTATTTTTCGATCCGAATATAGTGAGAAGAGGTATATGGTCAGTTTGAAGAGTAAACTCTCTTCCATATATATTTTTCTGTGGAAGCGAGTTATGGTGAATATTATGCCTAACGCTTCTTTCTCAATTTGCGAATAATTCCTCTCTGCTGGTAACAACGATCTAGATGTGTGAGCTATAGGTTTCCTTGTGCTATCCTGCATCCTATGTAAGATACAAGATCCCACTCCGTGTGAGCTTGCGTCACTAGCAATGATAATTTCCAGTTTGGGATCAAAATGCGTCAGTGCTAGATCTGACGTTAATTTCTTTATGATCTTCTTAAAAGCTTTTTGACAATCTTCCGTCCAGTTCCATTTGTTATCTTTTTTCAATAATTCATTGAAAGGAGCCCTCAATTTGCGCATGTTTTCAATGAATTCACCGTAATAGTTCGCTAGACCAAGAAAGCTTTGCAACTCTGCGACATTTTTTGGCTCATGCATATTTTTTATTGCAGATGCCCTATCTGGATCTGGTTTTCTGCCACTTTCATTGATTATATGGCCTAGATACTTGATTTCTTTTAGAAAAAAAATCGCACTTTTTCTCCTTCACTTTAAAACCAAAATCCTGAATTCTTTTAAAAACTTCTTTAATGTGCGTTGCGTGTTCTTCTACATTATCGCTTTTGATAAAAAGGTCGTCTAAGTAAGCATTTTGGCCTTTAATTTTGGTTTACCATTTTGTGATAACCATTGTGTTTTTGTTTTCAGTTGACATGTAAAATCTATTTTTCATCACCTGTAACAATGCGATGAAAAAATAAAAGGTTGACATTTCTGACTGCTGCAGATGATGGAATGTTGTGTTCGGTTCTTAAATGAAAGCTCATGAGGAATCAAAATTCCTGTTTAGCAAATTTTTCCACCTCGCTTGAAATTTTCGTAGACAATTCAACATGACACATTTTTTGCGACAAATCTCTGACAATTCAGTTCAATAGTATTTCATAATTTCTTCTTTTAAGTGAGTCGTCTTCCATCGCGAGGATTATCAGATATCACAACTGCTATTTCAAAACCTCCAAAGCCACAAATGATATGTACAAGCTTTTACTGCATCTGTTTACACTTCAAAAATTATTTTAAATGCTGTTGTAGCAGTATTACCCTTTCCGAATTCATACAGTAAACAATGGCGAATCGGTTTCATTTTAAAGTTATAATCCCTCATGCGGTTAACCTCTGAAATGCACTATAAACGACGTGCCGTCAAGTAGAAGAGATTAATTAAACAAACTTTTCTGCCATTCAACTCTGGTATTCCATTCCTAACGGTGAAATACGCAATTATTTTACGAACATATCATATTATGAAGTTGGCAGATATTTCATATCTCAGAAGAAGACATTATGCAATGAAATCCAATAAAGGTGTTAGAATTTTAGTCTTAAATTTTTATCAACAGAATATTCGTTATATTTTAATATTTATGTCTTTCTTTTACACTTCTAAAAATAAAATATCTTTAAAATTAGTTTAGAACTCATTCAATTTTTCAAAACCGTGATTTCTCTTTAACTTCAATGCAGTAAACTTGTTAATGTCACCTAAAAATAATTACTGTTTAAAAAAATAAACGGCTAGAATGAAAGAGTTACTATTCCTAAGCACTAATAAATTAGCTGACCGCCTTTAAATCAAAGATGTTTAGATTATCTTGTAACTATTATAGCTCAGTTTTTAATGGTATAATTAAAATTAATTTTAAAAATAGTATGAAAATTGATGTGCATCCAAAAAATTAATTAAATTAAATCAGCCTTTCAAAATATTTTACATTGGTCCTAAAGAGAATTTAGTAGATTGAAAAAATTTTTTACTATAAGCTACTTAGTAAAACACAGTTCATATTAATGAAGAGAAATGCACGAAAGTTTTAGTCTACGCAACTGAGTTAGAATGGAATTCTTATTCAAAATACTTATCAAATAGATGTCTATTACTTCAACACAAGAAGACGATGAATCATTTTCCAATTTATAATTCTGTTCTCTATGAACAACGTTTTCACTAAAACAATGACAATGATAAACATAAAAGGACTTTTAATAATTTTTTACTATTTAGGTTTTTTCTAATTTTTCCACTTGAAATACTTTCCTGAACTTTACTGGCAAAAGAGAGCAAGACAAAATCAAATGAAATTGGCACTAAAAGAAATATAATATTTAATAATAATAATTAATAATAATATTTATATTTTATAAATATGATAATATTTAATAATAATATTTTTGCGATCGTTGTGTACTTGGACAAAGTGATAACTTTAATATTTGGATGGAACTCGAGAAATGCAGCACAAGTAAAGATGCTCTAGAGACGAGCTGTCGAATAGCTAAAAGCATGCTGTGTAATATGGGAAAATACTTATTTATATAATATGTTTTCTAAATTTAATAATTTACGCTAAATTTTCTTGTAAAAATAGAGAACATTTCAAATGACTGAAGTAATGACATTTTGCTAAAGAAAGTTTCGTAAGAGAAAACACTGTAGTTTATTAAAAGCATAAAAAATATGGGAAAAGAACTTATTTATATAATATGATTTTCAGTGAAATTAAATATTTAGGTTGATTATCATTTTCCGAAACGAAAAACTCCAAAAAATTTTCTTGTAAAAAATGGAAAATTTTTCTGGGAAAATGACTTTTTGAAGTCACCTCATCTGCCCTGTGTAGGAATTCCCCAGCCCAGCTAAAGCTTACATTAAGTTTTTTGTTATCGGTCGTCACACCAACTTTCGTTGTTGGAAAAGGATATTCAAAATCTCAAAAGTCCTACAGACACCCATATGGCTATTTATGTTTATTAATTAGAAAAAGTTGGAGAAACTAGACAGAAAGTAAAAGTGAAAAAGAAAAAAGAAAAGAAAAAAAAGGAAACAATTTATGTTTATTAATGTCACAGATCAAACTTGGAGAAACTAGACAGAAAAAAATATTCAATTTTGTTTATTTTCACAGAAATCAAACAGTTGGAGAAACTAGACAGAAAGTAAATGTGAAAAGAAAAAGTGGAAAAAAGGAAACAATTTATGTTTATTAATGTCACAGAAAGTCAAACAGTTGGAGAAACTAGACTGAAAAGAAAAATGAAAAGAAAAGAAAAAAAGTTTAAAAAGTCAAAAAAGGAAACATTTTAAGTGAAAATTAAATATTGGAGAAATACAGGTTGAAATTGAAAAGAAAAATGAAAAAAAAAAAGGAAACAATTTATGTTTATTAATTCACAGAAAGTCAAACAGTTGGAGAAACTAGACAGGAAAATTCCAAAATGTCAAAAAAAAGACAGAAAAAAGTGAAAAGAAAAAAAAAAAAAAAAACAATTTATGTTTATTAATGTCACAGAAAGTCAAAAGTTGGAGAAACTAGACTTTTGAAAAGAAAAAGAAAAGTGCTGTTTATTAATGTCACAGAAAGTCAAACAGTTGGAGAAACTAGACAGAAAGTAAATGTGAAAAGAAAAGTGAAAAATGGAAAATTTTCAGAAAGTCAAAAGTTGGAGAAACTAGACAGAAAGTAAAATGAAAAGGAAGGGTTCAAAAAAGTGACGGAAAAGAAAAGAAAAAGAAAAAAGGAAACAATTTATGTTTATTAATGTCACAGAAAGTCAAACAGTTGGAGAAAACTAGACAGAAAAATGTGAAAAGAAAAAGTGAAAAAAAAAAGGAAACAATTTATGTTTATTAATGTCACCAAACAGTTGGAGAAACTAGACAGAAAGTAAAATGAAAGAAAAAGAGAAAAGAAAAAAGGAAACAATTTATGTTTATTAATGTCACAGAAAGTCAAACAGTTGGAGAAACTAGACAGAAAGTAAATGTGAAAAGAAAAAGTGAAAAGAAAAATGGAAACAATTTATGTTTATTAATGTCACAGAAAGTCAAACAGTTGGAGAAACTAGACAGAAAGTAAATGTGAAAAGAAAAAGAAAAAAAAGCTGAAAAAATGGAAACAATTTATGTTTATTAATGTCACAGAAAGTCAAACAGTTGGAGAAACTTTTGTGAAAAGAAAAAGAAAAAGGAAAATGGAAACAATTTATCGGTGTAAATGTGAAAAGAAAAGTCAAACAGTTGGAGAAAAATTTGTTTATTAGACAGAAAGTCAAAAATGGAGAAAAAGACAAAAGTGAAAAGAAAAGAAAAAAAATGGAAACAATTTATGTTTATTAATGTCACAGAAAGTCAAACAGTTGGAGAAACTAGACAGAAAGTAAATGTGAAAAGAAAAAGTGAAAAGAAAATGGGTTTATTAATGTCACAGAAAGTCAAACAGTTGGAGAAACTAGACAGAAAAGTAAATGTGAAAAGAAAAGTGAAAAAGAAAATGAAACAATTTATGTTTATTAATGTCAAAAAAGAAAGTCAAACAGTTGGAGAAACTAGAAAGTAAATGTGAAAAAAAGTGAAAAGAAAAATGGAAACAATTTATGTTTATTAATGTCACAGAAAGTCAAACAGTTGGAGAAACTAGACAGAAAGTAAATGTGAAAAGAAAAAGTGAAAAGAAAAAAGGAAACAATTTATGTTTATTAATGTCACAGAAAGTCAAACAGTTGGAGAAACTAGACAGAAAGTAAATGTGAAAAGAAAAAGTGAAAAGAAAAATGGAAACAATTTATTAATGTGTTTATTAAATGTGAAACAAAAAGTGAAAAGAAAAATGGAAAAACAGTTGGAGTTGGAGAAACTAGACAGAGTAAAGTGAAAAGAAAAAGTGAAAAGAAAAAATGAAAAGAAAAAAGGAAACACTTTATGTTTATTAATGTCACAGAAAGTCAAACAGTTGGAGAAACTAGACAGGAAGAAAAGAAAAAAAGTGAAAAGAAAAAGGAAACAAATGTTTATTAATGTCACAGAAAGTCAAACAGTTTACAAATGTGAAAAAGAAAAAGTGAAAAGAAAAAGTGAAAAAAAAAAGGAAACAATTTATGTTTATTAATGTCACAGAAAGTCAAACAGTTTGTGAAAAGAAAAGAAAAAAAAAAGAAAAAAAAAAAAAAGGAAAACTAGTCACAGAAAGTCAAAACAGTTGGAAACTAGTTGGTGAAATAAAACAGAAAAAGAAAATGAAAAGAAAAGTGAAAAGAAAAATGGAAACAATTTATGTTTATTAATGTCAAGAAAGTCAAACAGTTGGAGAAAAACAGAAAGTAAATGTGAAAAGAAAAGTGAAAAGAAAAGTGAAAAGAAAAAAGGAAACAATTTATGTTTATTAATGTCACAGAAAGTCAAACAGTTGGAGAAAAACTAAATGTGAAAAAAAAAAAGTGAAAAAAGGAAACAATTTATGTTTATTAATGTCACAGAAAGTCAAACAGTTGGAGAAACTAGACAGAAAGTAAAAAAAGTGAAAAAAAAGTGAAAAAAAAAAGGAAACAATTTATGTTTATTAATGTCACAGAAAGTCAAAAGTCAAACAGTTGGAAAAGAAAAAAAGGAAACAATTTATGTTTATTAATGTCACAGAAAGTCAAACAGTTGGAGAACTAGACAGAAAGTAAAGTGAAAAGAAAAGTGAAAAGAAAAATGTGAAAAAACAGGAAGTAAATGTGAAAAGAAAAGTGAAAAGAAAAGTGAAAAGAAAAAAGGAAACAATTTATGTTTATTAATCAAACAGTTCTAGACAGAAAGTAAAGTGAAAAGAAAAGTGAAAAAAAAGTTGGAGAAACAATTTATGTTTATTAATGTCACAGAAAGTCAAAAGTTGGAGAAACTAGACAGGAAGTAAATGAAAAAAGAAAAAGTGAAAAAAAAAAAAGTGAAAAGAAAAAGAAAAAAAAAAGGAGAAAAAACAATTTATGTTTATTAATGTCACAGAAAGTCAAACAGTTGGAGAAACTAGACAGAAAGTAAAATGAAAAGAAAAAGAAAAGAAAAAATGGAAACAAAATTAATGAAAAAGTCAAACAGAAACTAGACAGAAAAAGTAAATGAAAAGAAAAGAAAAAAAAAAAATGGAAACAATTTATGTTTTAATGTCACAGAAAGTCAAACAGTTGGAGAAACTAGACAGAAAGTAAATGTGAAAAAAAAAAAAGAAAAGAAAAAAAAAAGGAAACAATTTATGTTTATTAATGTCACAGAAAGTCAAACAGTTGGAGAAACTAGACAGAAAGTAAATGTGAAAAGAAAAAGTGAAAAGAAAAAGTGAAAAGAAAAAAGGAAACAATTTATGTTTATTAATGTCACAGAAAGTCAAACAGTTGGAGAAACTAGACAGAAAGTAAATGTGAAAAGAAAAAGTGAAAAGAAAAAGTGAAAAGAAAAAGGAAAAATGTGATTAATGTCACAGAAAGTCAAACAGTTGGAGAAATGAAAAATGAAAAGAAAAAGTGAAAAGAAAAAAAATAAAAAAAACAATTTATGTTTATTAATGTCACAGAAAGTCAAAATGGAGAAACTATCAGAAAGTAAATGAAAAGAAAAAGTGAAAAGAAAAAGGAAACAATTTATGTTTATTAATGGATCACAGAAAGTCAAACAGTTGGAGAAACTAGACAGAAATGAAAATGTAAAAGAAAAAGTGAAAAAGAAAAAAGGAAAAAAGTGAAAAGAAAACTGAAACAATTTATGTTTATTAACACAGAAATGTTGAAATCAGGAAGTAAAATGAAAAGAAAAACTGAAAAAAGGAAACAATTTATGTTTATTAATGACAAACTGAAAATTGTAAATGTGAAAAAAAAGAAAAGAAAAAAAAGAAAAAAAGGAAACAACTGTGAATATTCAAACTGTTGGAGAAACTAGACAGGAAGTTTAAGAAAACCCATTGCATTAAATATTTAAAAGTCAAACAGTGTGTTTATAAATCATCTGTCTTATATAAAACTAAATACGGACCTTCAGGGAAATATGTTATAAGCTGTGTTATGAACGGAAATTTAGAAAAAAGGGATATTGTATTTATGATTTCAGAATGGTTCCATTCCCATTAAACTGACGAAAAATCTATCTACCCTATTTAAAGTGAATGCTATATAGTTTAAGAAAAATTAAATAGCCTGTCTTCAGGGTAAATAAAAGCTGTGTTATGAAAAAAAAACTGAAAACCGTTCCAAGCTACTTAAAGGTCCCAAGAATGTCGGGTAAAGGATCCTCAACCTGTACTACTAAGATACAAAGAGAGTAAAGAATATAATTTAAAATTTAACACTTGTGAGTAGATTATTTAACGTTGAATATAAACAGAATAATAACAATTTCATTTTTTTCTGAAACTTAAGGAATTAGATATTTATACCTAAAACGAATCATTTAAAAGGTTGCAAAAATTAATAACGATATCAAATTCAAATCCGGACAAATAATTTCAGTACAATGAAAGGTACAAAAACTAAATAATAAGGGGTTTTATAATAAATAATAAGGGTTTTTATAGATAGCTGACATTCGTCACTTGTATGAATTTAACCATCAACAGCAAAGTTCGGTTTTAGACGAGCAACAACTGGTACTGTGAACTGACTTCAGAAAATTGCTCTCTATAGACCTTCTGTATGCCACGTTTTACTCCCGAAGCAACGAGCATCCAACAAGATAATAATCCTTTTTCGATTTATACACCTAGAATATCTAGTAATCATAAGAATAGGTAATTGGCTTTGAATTCACTCACCTTTAAAGTATTAAATTCCTCTATATTCTCTATTGATTTATATAATCGATTCGATCTTCGAACTAAAACTTATTAATACAAGGATCTCTTATGAATTTGTGTTTACTGTGCAAAGAAACCCAGTTATTTACTCATTAAACAAGCTTTGATTGATAAATGCCTAAGTTGAAATGAAACTTTATTCACAAACGCTAATTATCTCAGAAAATACTTATACTGACTGTAACAACCATACAGAAAGATGAGGTGGGGGTGTGATACATTTTGTGAAAAAAATGAAAGAATAAGAAAAAGAATCAAAATAATAGTAATTGTATTTTTCGCAGACCGTCAGTTGCCACTGATATGCATATATATATATGTGTGTGTGTGACTTCAAGCATTTGTTAATGATGGCCAAGGAAAAACACACTAATAGAAAAAATATGCTATCTTAACTAATAAACATCCAATCCAGATTCTCTTGAAATTGGAAAATTAATAGAGTAGTTTTATCCTATCTCTGTGTTCTTTGTTTCCTTTATAAGTGGGCATATGTTCTTCCCATTGAGATCATATCAAAACAATAACTTGATTTTCTACTCAAACTGGTTCACTGATATAACAAGAAATACTGCCCATAAATGTTACTTATCAATTGAAAACGGCGATTTCGTAACATTCTTATGTTATGATAGTTATTATAAGCAAAAATTATAAAATAAATTTGAATAGTATATATTCACTGAGAGAAGTATCAAAAGTACGTATATTGGCCTTTCTATCATTTTAAATTAATCCACAACAGAAGCTTGTATGTGTTCGCGGGGGGGGGGGCGTGACTGACTTACAACGAGAAAAGAGATAAAAAAAATAAGACGGGTTTTATTAACTATCAGCTTAAACTTAATCACAACATTGAGTATTAGTCGAGTGCTTACTATATGTAAAGCAGTGCAGAAAATCGACAATATATACATTACTGTATTCTCTTTTTGTTTCATTTTAAAGTGTAATTTCTGTAATGTCACTTGTGTGATTGCTAATTCGTTCATCAAAAATTTAGGAAGCTAAAATAAGTATACAATATCTGAAATTCTATTATGCAAGTAAATATTTTCACAATAAAATTGATATTAACAAACCGATATTACTGACACATGACTTTCAGCCCATAATATCTATTCTTATTAAATGTTGATGATAACTTGTTTGGCAAGAGATTCATACTATATGAGGTAAACAAAATAAGTGCAACATTAATTTTCATTTTTTGTAAATATTTCCAAAAGATCCGAGAAATAGATATTTGATCAGCACAATAATTATTATTTCATTACTTTACATTACTTCTCTCTCAGCATTATTCAAAGATATAGCCTCCAGAACAACTCCTTTCGTCTCCGAATGGATTCTTTCTGACAGAAAAAGTTTTATCCCACACAAATTGTATCAATAGAAGAATGCTTATGGAACGGTGTAATAGGACCAATGCCGCATCCCGAATTATCTATAATCATTGCGAGAGAGTTCTGAAAATGCAAAGTGCGGCTACGCGCAGACAGTCTAAGCCAGTGTTGTAAACCAATGATTTGATTCCAGCTAGTTGTGAAAAATATCAAACAAAATTCTCATTAGAGATAAACTGTCAGTGCCTTCCTTTATAAATGAACCCGCCATCATGCTCGTCGGATAAGTCTGAAAGTACTTTGCCTCTAACCCCACGTTAAACTTGATTCTTCCCCGCTCTTACAGAGCACAAACTTTATGATATCTCTATCATGACACAGAAAATTTCCAAGAGCTTGGACGCTACAAAAGTTCAGATAAAATCTCTATGGCTGTTCTAAAGATCTTTAGCTCAGAGGTATCTCCAATGTTAGCAAAATCTTTAACTCCTACCTGAAGAAGAGATGTTTCCCAAATCTATGGAACGTGTCAGCTGTGTGTTCTATCTTCAATAATGCCGGGGTGGGCGCTCATCTCCGTCTCAACATTGACCCACCAGCCTCTTTGGCGTCATCAACCAAATATTTGAGTCTGTTATCAACAAAATGTCGTTGATCAACATAAACAACGTACTAAACGACAAACGTCATAGATTTTGCTCCTCTGAGGCAACTGCTGGTGTCCTAACTGTTGTTAGTCACATAATCATTGAGACACTCGATTATAAATTTATCACAAGAGAGATCGCCTTAGATATCTCAAGAGCATGACATGGGGTGTTGCTACACAAGCTCTCCACTTATGGAAACTCTGGAAGAGTTTTCACAATTATCAGGTCCTTCCTATCTGGTAGGCGCGTGAAGGCCGTTGTTAATGGCCTATGTTCTGATCAATGCAGGCTTCCCATAATGCTCTCTTTTAGACACTACTCTCTTTCGTGCTTTATATTAAGTGTGTACCGATGAACATATTCAGATCATTTGTAAGTATCTATGCAGATGATACAACAATGTATGGGTTTACCTCGAAAGAGGTAAACCCATACATTGTATGGTAAATCAAATCCTGGTAGTTGATCTCTCATCTGGCCTAGCTCTAGCAGACCATGAATTTTCGCCTGTCATGATAAATAATTGTAATATCAAGGAGACTCCCTGCTTTGAACATCTATTGGGACTCAAGTTCACCCCAGACTTCAAGGGAACTCATATATACGAAAAAAAATCTTTAAATATGCTGATAAAATGGTCGGGTTTCTTCGTACTGCTCCAGAAAGTACCTGATTCCTTCTATCATGCTTTATCTTTACAAGAACCAAATTAGACCCAAAATGGAGTATTACGGTCATATCTGGCTTGGTGCTTCTCAATCATCACTTTCCATCTTTGACAAAAGTGTCTACGCGGCGTTGTGGATGATTAACCCTACAAAATATTTCCTACACATTAAATGGAGCGAGCTTCTCACTGCTATATCGCTATTTGCATGGAAAATGTTCTGGGGTGCTACATTCCTTAGTTCCACCAGTTCAGACCTTTAAAATTATGACTCATTATGTCACGTATATTAGGATGAATCTTTCCCATTCACTTCGTATTCCATTGGTAAAAATGAAGTTACATTCAGACAACTTCTTCCTAAGAACCGCTACTTTGGGGAGCAAATTCCTGAGAGCCTGCTTCCCCAATCATTACAATCTTAACCTTTTCAAATCTAGGGTTAACCGATATCTATCCTACATATCCTCATAATCTGAAATCCTTATCTTCCCGTCCTTTTACATTCATACAGCCTCACCAGCAATATTTTCCTTTGAATGGCTCTTGGGTCTTACAGGGGGTGAATAATGGTAAAAATAAATAACTTTACATATTAATATAAGCTCCATGATATTCTATAATTTTCATTAGTCTTTCTTTTATTCTATTTTTAACTTTTCTACTCTTTCAAATTTATCTTTGTTTGCAGCAGTTTATATTGCTTCCTAGAAGTTTTCTTTGTATGAATATTATTTTCCGTTTTCATATAAACCTCTTTTAATGATAGATAACAAGTTTTCTATTTGATTAATATCTAGCGGTTCATCCATTACTTGGGGATCTTTGAAACATTTATTGTCCAGGTGGGCAATAGTCAGCTTTAAAATGTGAAAGCCCGTTTTCTTGCATGAATATATTATTTAGTTTAAAGCTTTTTGGCTGCGACCTGTACCTTTCAAAAAAACTTGTCCAAAATCTTAAAATATTTTTCGGCATTTATCTTAACGCTATCATCAACTTTTAAAGGATCTACAGTTTTACTGCGTACAATATTAGCCAAAAACATTACGTTACCTCCCCACTGTTGTTTTTTTTTTAAGTTATATTCATTGACTATTTCCATGGAGGAACTGATCTCTATCACTGTCATTAGGTCCCTCCAATCTAGTTCGATATCAATCCTTAAAATTTACTGCTAAACAGTTTCCATTTACTTCTTTGCCCATCTTTTATGTTTCGCATTCCGATGTTTACTTAAACGTCGAAGATTGATTGCTTTCATGTCTCTAGTCAATATTTGTAACATTTTACATCTTTACTTTCTGTTTGCATTCAAGACACAAGATTTTTTCAAACATTTTTTGCTGATCAAACCACTTTTCTTGCTTATTATCTTTTTTTTAATTTTCTCATATCTATTTTTGTGATTTTCTTATTTTCTTGTTCTTGTCAGTGTTTTCAGTTTTTTAATATTCGCTGATACCTTTTTAAATATTTCATAAGGTCTTATGACTCATGGCAATCATTTTGTATTCTAAAATTAAAAGAAAGAAATACCAGTAACTATATTATTGCATATATTTATTTTCAATGACCAATTGTATAGGAATTACGGACATATAAAGTTGAAACACTGATTCTCGTACAATCATCGAAGTAAAGCAGCGTCGAACCTGGTCAGTACCTAGATGGGTAACCGCTTGGGATTACCAGGTACTGTGACCTTGGATAAGCAGTTCAAATAATGGACAATAACTCGAAATTGGAAATCGAGGAGCAGAATTTCAATTCCAGTCGGGTTTGATATATTAACTCAAATACCCTCAGGAAAGGTATGAATTTATCTGTTATCACCCCAGGTATAGGTTAATTAGTTGTACTTGTATTAATAAATCATTATATGGCAAAAATGCTCTTACAAAAAATTTTTTCTGGCTTTAAATAAGCCACAAAAGGTTGATAAGCCGTAAAAACAAATCAGACATTTAGTTGTGTAATAAAATCTCGAAATACCAAATGAATTATTATGAATAACGCTATAAACTTAAATTTACATGCTGTATTTATTGTATGAATATATCTTGAAAGTTTTATTAACATCGGTTGCTTAATTTTATTGTGAAAATATATACCTACAAATTAAAATCTGACATATGTGTGTTGTGTGCGTGTGTGTGTGTGTGTGTAATCATGTGTGTGTGTGTGTGTGTGTGTGTGTAATCATGTGTGCGTGTTTCCTCAAAAAAATAAGCAAGCACAAATATTTTCTGTTATGGAAATGCCATTCATTTGCTTCTGGTTGAAAAATGACAAACTGTAACGTAACGAGGATATTTTTGTATTCATTCTTATTCGACCACTTCAACATTTTAGCATGTGATTAAGTCAGATCTTTAGTTTTGTTTATTAATTTTTAAAAAAAAAACAAACATTTTCTTACAAAGATTCTTATAAAACACCAAGCACTGTAAAATGTGCAAAAATGGTATTTTGTGATGTTTACGCCGAAGGTGTCTTTGATTTTGCTGTCTAGGCAGAGAATGACCTGAAAATAACTATATTCAAAGTTAACGAGCAGTCACTAAATAAAATGTAACACAAATCTGAAGAGAGAGGATTAAAAATGAGAAAAGTGAAAGATATGAATGAAATGAAACTCAATGAATAAAAGATAGAATGTATTAAGAAGGAAGGTGATGGCAAAATTCTTGTGTGAAAATATTGACAGAAAAAAAAACAAATGTATTAAGTAAAGATATGAGCTAGAAAAAATAAAAATGTGAGGGATGATGAAAACTGACAGAAAAATAAGTGTTAAATATAAAAAGATATATTTAATAATAGGGAGATGATTATCAGTAAAGAGAAGGAAATGATCAAATGGACAGAAAAGAGAACAGATAGAAAATGAAGTACAGTAAAAATGAACGAAGCAAATGAACGATAGAAATCAATAGAAAAGACATAAGAGAAAAATCGTAGAAACAAAAGATGAAATCTTTACAAATCTTGGAAAAAAGATAAGTTTTTTTTATATGTCTGTTATTTTGTATCAAACTGGAAACTAATAATATAAAGGCAGCAAACAGATAAAGAGCTGGGAATTAAAAATATTGAAATATTTTCATATTTTGTATTGATACAAGATTCGCTTCAAAAGTAATACCTCCTATTTTATTATATTGTCCCATGGCATCAGAGGCAGATGATGGTAGTGTGGTAGTAGAGGTTAAACTTCCCGCCAATAATTTTCTTTTGCTTTCTTACAAATATAAGTCAACAAAATGACCCTTATCATGAAGCAGTAGCGTGTGAACTAATTTGAGAAATTAAGTCACAGAGTAAAATAGTTACTACTAACTTTCATTGATGCTAGCTGGACGTTTATGGAAATTAAACAGTGAGTGTAAACACAGTTAGGCAGACGGTAATGTGCTTCGGCAGTGACGACTTCGATGTATGGGGCAAGCTACGTCTCGTGCATAAACTCTCCTTCATCAGTAGCTGAAATAAATAACCAGCGAGGCGGTGTTTTTATAGCTGAAAATTTGTACTTTTTATCGGTTTTAGTTTTTGTAGGAGGTATTTCTGTAGTATTCCCCATAAATATATTAATTATATGCCCGAAATAGTTGTATCTGAAAATGAATAACAAAATGGTTTCCAATCTCTGGCAAAAATGGTAGTAAGAATATGATTAAGAATCAAAAAGTAATAATTGGCAATACGCAGTTAATCATGTTATGATAAAATCTATTTTATATCTATGAGGATATTAGGTTTTGCAATTGAGAAGATACGAATTTTTTCTTGTGATTTTTATACAGTTGAGTAGTAAAATTGCGACTCAACATCAACAATAACATCGAAGAAAAGGATTCTATTGTTGAGTCTGTAAGCAAAATGAAGGAGTTATTCTCATAGGTTTCTTTAAGGTTATTTTTTATTTAGTGTAGGTTTTTACGGTAGTATGAATACATCACCGATATGTACAATGTATATGGTAGGATCGGCAAAATTATTAAAGATTTATAGTCATATAGTTATATGAAATTATATAAATTAGGACTGAGAGACGGAATCTATAGTTAGGCTGTTAGTCTCTTTGTAAATGTTGCCATAATGATCATAAAACGGCATTTATGCTGTACAAGATAGAAGTTTACGTAAAATTGTTAGTCATATATTAGGAGATGAAAGCGAAGGATGATTATATATCTTCTTCCATTACTATATCTACCGTTTCTTTGATAGAATCATTGGTAAATGGATTTTCAATGTTTAACGACACTAAGATGTCATTATTAGCTTTATTTAAGTGTATTATTCCAATAGTTCAGTTGATGGAGTTAATACTAAATTTAATAAGAAAGTATGGCTAAAATCAGTTGGCTTAGAGTTTTGGATGTGGTATACAAGGATAGGTATTTCTGAAATTATGCGACCTTGCAGAGGCGCTAGTTTTTTGTTTGTTTTTACGTTCCTATATGGGTAGCATGGATAATAATCAACAGCAATGTCGAACTAAACACTTTATTTAAACTACCGGGGTAGATTGTTCTCGTTGTACTTCACGTGTCAGTACTGCTCAGTTGTTTCTCGCCTCGTTTTCACTGCGTCCAATTAAATTACATATTTTCTGCTCTTGACAGCACTGCTGAAATTTTGTCTCATAACTTATGCATTTCCTTGAATACATACGGTTTCTCTGAAATTATCTGTTACGTCCTTGTTTTAATCGTATGACACAAACAGGTTAAGCAATTTTTCCATAATTTCCCATTAGTGCAAAATTATCTACTTTAGTATTTTGTCAAAAATATATTGATAAAATATTTATTCTTTACATATATTAGAGCTTTAAAAAATTAAAATGTATGAAATAGCAAAACCTGAACTGATCACTAGTTTTTGAATCAACAACTTCCGAATTGAATGTATTGTATCAGGAAAATTGTTCGTTCTATTTTTGTTAAATAATATTTGAAGTTTAATTTTTAGTATTTTAATCAAATAGACCCGTTTTGATTGCACTGTGAGTAAATATTTTAGCATATATATTTTATAAAGAAGGGCAAATATGTGATAAATTTGTGCAGTTTATAGATAAGGTACTGTTACTGATCGAACGTGTCAAAAGGGGTTTGCGAATGTAAATACTAAAAGTTGCACGTTGAATGATGCTTTACAGTAGGAAAGACACGTCAAGATAGCGATCAAACGAGGATATTATTTGATGCACAATTAGCTTTATATGACGCAGGGAACAGTCGGTACATAAAAAATATGCAAATCAAAATTTGAAAATCATTTGCCCTAGGTAGGTTATATTAGTTGTCCCGTCGCTTTTACATAAACGAAACTACTTACCAAGCCTTATTTAAATATTCTGCTTTTAAGTATTTTTCAGGCGATGAGAAGTGGATATTTTACTACTATGTAGAACACAAGAAATCATGGGTTAAGCAAAGTGAGATCCAATCAACCATACCACAGGCTGGTCTTTATTTAAGGAATATGATGCTGTGTATTTGATGGAATCCTCTACTATGAATTCTTTCCGGATAGGCAAACGATTGAAATTTCAATAATTAGTTTAGAGAAATTAAAATTTTAATATTCAAGCAGGATAATGTTAGATTGCATATTTATTTGGTGACCAGAGAGAATATCGTTTCCTTGTGAACTCATACAAAACGCGTGCCACAGGATTATAGAGCCATTACAACAATCTTCTAACAAACTGGTTTATAGCTTCAGACAGTATCCTTCACGTATGAATTCGGCAGTCTGATCGAAACAGTGATGTGACATCTAATTATGTGCCGCAAAGCTAGTTTTCCATTGCTCTATAGTAATATTTTTTACCCATTCGAGGCGCAGTAATCAATGTGGTAGTATCAATAAACATTCCCTTGTTGGTCGATGGCTACGAAACACCATTGAATGCAGTGCAGACTGTACAGCGTGTGCACTGATAGGTTAAGCGCCACCAACATTAAATTGGGAATTGTAATTTTCTCCCGCCTTCGATGTTTAGAAATTCCGTTAAATTTAACTAACAAGGTATGTATGTTTAAATTTTTATTGTATTTTCCAAATTTTCAAATGATATGTACATCGAGATCCCAACTGTGCATAAACTGTCCAAACTACATGATTTTTTTCCAGTTTTTATTCGAGTATTTTCGACCGTGTCAGTCACTATCAAGACCAGGATGTTTTCAATGGGACAGAAAATATTTATTGGTTATAGTCTGGCATTTTCTGGAACAATTATCATTTTCTACAGTGTCGTGCCCTTTCATGACGTTGACGATCATGGCTCTCCACAATTACCTGTTCTTTGTAGCTCTTAGTAAATTTTGTCTTCTTCCTATTTCTCCTAAATGCTGTCCTGCAATCCATTTACACAAGCTCGTTAGGTAAGGTTATGCACTGTTTTCCTCTCACCCTTCTTACATTCATTATGTCCTGTGGGTGTCGAAAATTTCCAAGCTCTTTTTCCCCATTATATGCCCCAGAAATTTCAACTGCCTCATCACAGTCTCAAAAACAATCAAATAGATAATCGTTATATGTAGTTACATTTTATGTGGTTTCCTGTTTACGCTAAAATCTTTGCTATAATTGAAAACTATTTCTGCTCTTGGAACGACAAAAAATGATTTGTAATATTTGCGAAACGCCAGAATTTCAGTAAATTTCCTGCGTTTGTTATTCAATTCCATATGCAATGACATGAATGTAAATTTAGAAACTTTTTGCAAATGACATTCAAGATATCAAATGTGGACAGAAATTAAAAACGGATAATGACGACTTTAGTTTGTCCAGAAGAGTCTAACAAAACTGATTCAACTAAACAAGAATAGAAAATCAAACCTCGAATAAACTCCATTTAAATTATAACTTTTAATGAGTTTGTCGTTGGTAAACAAAATAGTTACATGTTAGATTTTACATGAAATGGAATGTTAAATTATTAATCTATCTATCTATTTCTTATTTAGCTGTTGGATATTTATCATTTTCCCGAAATACAAACACATTATTAATCATTTTATGTTTTATCGACGTATAAAATACTTTTTTGAGTCTAAAAGTGTATCTGTTCAATGAAGACAACATTAGTCTATGCAGGTTTGATGAAATTCGGTTCACTTTTTGTATGAAATATCCTGAATTTTGAAGTTTAATTAATAGACGTAGACGACTCCTAGATAACCTGAAAATTTTAGGAAGGTAACCCCTATTAATGTTGGAAAGAGCAGTAACAGTTACTGCACTTGAGAAACCTGAAAAATTGTTTTAAGATGGAGATTTTATAAATTTCAACCGAAAGTAGCATTGGCTGCCAAAAGTTTCCTTCTAAGAAAACAGCTCATATATTACCATTACCATTGAATGATATCCATATGGTAAATGAAATGGCCAACAAAATACATAAAGACCAATTTTTGATCTGTTTTCACTGATAGATGCCATGCGAATTTCGCTAGGCGAAATGGATGAAACAGAAGCAGAATGACTTATGGCGGAAATAGTCTTCCCAGACTGAGACATAAGTAATGAGTAGATTGAATATTTGTGTGATTGTAGATAGTGAAATAATGAGTCAATGGATAGTTCCAGTTGGTGGTAAAATGAAATCGTAGGTATACATTTTTGAAAGGCACGCATGGATCCGTGGTTTAAGAAGAATCCGAACGCCTTCAGAAAAAAGACGGTTTTATGCACGACAATGATCCACCACGTCCGAAGGAGATAATGAATAAATATCTCAATAAAATGTTTTTTCAAAGATACTTGGTTGCTGCTGATTCGTCCAACCATAACCCGAGAGACAAATTGTGGGTCATTCTAAAGAGCAAGATTTATATTAGCGACGGAAATTTACCAAAGAAGATGAATTATGGAATGTTATTCTAGATTCTGTGCAATCAGTTTCATGTGAAGAAATACAATAGATCACCAGAAAACAAATTTCAGGTTATCGGGCATAAACTTCATAATAACTGTCTTTATAACTTTGTCATCATGAGGTCTGTTTTAAATGTGTTGTTCAAAATATTTGTCTTTGCAAAGTTTATACACGTTCTGTAGTTATAACAAGAGTGATATGTAGGCTACTATAATTTTGACATATTACAGGATTAATCATGCAAATGCATTGGCGAACCCATTAAATTTTGCTGATAATGTGAAAAGCCACACACGCACGCACACACACACACACACACGTACACACGTACACACACACACACACACATATATATATATATATATATATATATATATATATATATATATATATATATATATACTGAACAAATTTTTTGTCTGAGACATTGTGTCCGCGCATGGGTATACCCCGCATGGACCACATTCTGACATCAAATAACGAGGGCAACATATATAGCTGTGGACATTAAATTAAAGATAAATATTTTAATGCAATTTTTGTGACTGTCATGCATAGTTTTCAGATTCCTGAAAAGTAAAGAAGGAATCTTTAAGAAAAATGCTGATATTCTTATTGTTACTATTTCGATGGTTCTTTCCAATAAAGGATTTTTTTTTAAATCACAAACTTTTCGTTTAAATGAGAAATTATAACCAGAAGAATATATCCAAATTTGTTGCTTTTTTAAGAAGCTTCTCAGACAGTTCGATTGTTCTTTATCTATCTGGGAAATTTTTAACCCATGATTATTAGTAAATTTTAAATAGCCATCAGAAAATATTCGCACCATTTATGTTGTTACTCATTTTATTTATTGTTAATATTTCTTATTGTCTTTATTGATTGGCAAGAAAAGTTAAGAAATAGTTCTCTTTCTCTAACAATTTTTTATCATAAAATCTTTTCTCATATTTCATGATTTTCTAACAATGCTTTGTTATATTTTTCTTATTTATCTTCAATTGTAAAATTCCACTGTTTCTAAAAGGACTATACTTTCTCTCTTACACTAAATATATATATATATATATATATATATATATATATATATATATATATATATATATATATATATATTCTCGTGATGGAGACAAAACTGTTGTAAAAATGCCTTCTTCGACAGCTGTTCCTTTATTACGTTTCATTTCTCTCTGGAGATATCTGATGACCCCCAAGTTTTCCGGCAGGAAATCTTATTACCAACTAAAAGAACAGAACTCCTTTTACGTTATTTGTGAGTAGTTCATTCGTTGACAATTCAGCTTGGCGTCTGAATCTGAATTCCTCTGGCTTGACCCTGGATGTAGACCCATATTCAGGAATACTGACCAAGTCCCATCTTCTTGATTTCAGTTATTTTCAGATGACGCCTAGATTTCTCCAATCCGTAAAGGACGACTTCGAAGTCATTTCCTATATAATTTCCAGGCCAGACACCTGCACTTCTTTGCCGCATAAAACCCATCAGTAGATTACAATATCTTAATGTCATAGTTTTAGAAGAATCAGGTTTTAAATATATTTGTATGCACTGGCTTAAATAACTCCTGTATAAATTATGATAAAAGAAAGAAAGTTTTTTGTAACCGATGATTTCATTAATAGGTTCTTGTAATGTGTTTGAAAAAACAATATCTTTAAAACAAGATTAACCAAGATGGTAGTACATAAGTTGGAAACAAAGGAAAGTCTGGCGAAAATGTTTGTATTCAAAATTAGAAACTACGTAACCAAGATGTGGCTACGAAATCAGCTGTTTTTTTTGGGGGGGTTGCTGAAAGCTAATGAAAGAAGATTTAAGAAGAGTTTGTCGTATAACTAACGACTAAAACTAAAATATGCATAAAGTCAGTTGAAACCGCTAAGAAAAAAATATAAGAAACCAAAGAGTAAAAACGAAAAAAGAGAACAAATTCTTTGTAATTCACTGAGGCAAATCCATTGTCACAAGCACCAGCTTTCCATGACACAAATCAATATATTGATTTTTCTGAAATGGTTGCTGTTCAAACCAAAGAAATGTTGGTATCAAAATCAAGAAAGACAAAACAAGATAAGAAATAGTAGAAGGAAAACAAAGAAAATGAAATACAGTCAAAAAGGGAATTTATTGTTGTGAGGAAATGTCACGTTTCAAAAAGGCCGACTAACCCAACAAAGGCAAATAAAAATAATTTCTCCTTTGTAAAACACGGAATGAAGTTGCTGATTTGTATTACTGACATCAGGTTATTAGCTTGCAGCTATGTTCCTCCACACAATAAGTTGCGTGATTAAACGAGAAATATAACTAAATTATAAGTTCCTAAGTAAAATAAAAAAAATTCTGACGAGGTTATTCTTACATGGATGGGTTTCTTGATTTACATGGGATTATATCATGTTTTAGTTTGTTAAGTGAAATGCATTTTTAATGCTTTGAAGTATCCAGGCTCACATATCAAAGTAAATTCAAAATTCAACAAAAACTCGATAAATGACAATAGATGTAATTACGACACAAATGTTAATCTCTATCTCACAACACACAAACATATATATATATATATATATATATATATATATATATATATATATATATATATATATATATATATATATATATATATATATATATGAATCATATATCATGAATTATCTTATTACTTAACTATTCTGAATATACCTCAAGATTTTACGCTGTAGCTTATTTTATAAGCTAGATAGGAACCTGCAATAAATGACCTGCTTACACAATAATGATGAATTAATGTCAAAGATTTCATAAATTTACCCCAGGGATAAATTTATTAAGATAAGTTATTTACTGTTTATTATACACGCATACGCATAAACAAAAACACATGCATGCGTGCGTGTGTGTGTGTGTGTGTGTGTGTGTGTTTTGTGTGTGTGTGTGTGTGTGTGTGTGTGTGTGTGTGTGTGTGTGTGTGTGTGTGTGTGTATTCCCAATCACTTATTCAATATTTCTTATAGAAATATCAATGTTTATTTAAATCCAAATGACATGGTTGCTGGTTTTATATTTATTATTTGATAAAGAAAATAGAAATTAACAAACAATAGTTTACTTTACATTTTTTGCAGATTCTCAAAAAAAGCTCCATGAAACATTCTGAAAATCACAAGAAGACTTTATTACACATTTCTATCAAAATTCATACGAAAATTATTATATAGCCTTAATTTATATAGATATAAATTATCTCCCCTTCCTTCCAGATTTTCAGATGTATTCTATTTCGGTTTTCCGGTATTATGAAATAACTTTTAATATTTCATTTATCCGCGATTGGAAAGAAATTATTTGAGGTGGCTCGTAGGTATTATCATCACTTTATCCTATACTAAATTGAATGCACTTCGTGAATATTCATTTGGCAAAATATTTGCACAGTGGAATCTCGTGGTAGGAATGCACGAATTGTTCAGACATTTCGAATAGAGTAGCGACTATGTATCTGTAAATATCCACGGAGCTTACTTTGATTTGCATACAATGATCTATATTTAAACAGTATTAAATTCCGGAGATTTTTTTCTTAGTTTTTCCTAAGCTTCAATCAGCAATATACTTTTTCTATAAGTAATAACTTGTATGATTTTAAAATATTAAGTTTTTGTTAAAAATGAATCTACAAACACCGTTAGCTGATTTGTACAAAATTCAATATAATGCGAAAACATCATAAAACAAAATTGTGACATTAAAATGATTAAATTGTTATTTTGCTTACATTGGATGTATCGTTGGCTTGTTATTTTATTTTCAAGTCCATGTCCTAAGATATTTAATTTGTTATATCACAAAGCAAGAATCTTTTCTGTTAATTCACCCCAAATAATGTAAAGTTACTTGTCGCAGATGTTAATTCACCCCAAGAAATGATAAATTTTAAATCATAATTTGTTTAACTTGTCTCGCAACAACTCCAAACTATCAGAATGAAAAGTTACAAAGAATCAAGGAATTGTTATTCACATTTCCTAAGTGAGGATGATATTCGAGGTACTTACAATGATTTTTTTACAATTTAAAAAAAAAGAAAAATCTGTTTTTGACTTGTTTATTGGGGTGAGCGCGAATGTAGACCCCCACACTTAATAATAGCGCACCTGAATCACCCACATTTGGGGCGATCGCAAAGTTCAACCCAACCGGAGTGCAGTGGAAGACCCTCGCTCTGGGTGTGGATTTTAGTCAATACAAATTCTTTTTATTTGGCGGTAAATTAATATTTTGGGGTGAATTAATATTTTGGGGTGTATTAGCAGAAAAGATCCCAAATCAAAAGCGATAACATATTTTCTGAAAATAATCATTCAATACTTTTTTGTCATAACTAAGAAACCTTTTTAAAAAATCGATATTTACTACATTTCAATTAAATATAAGACAAATGATTATTGATTTCTTGAACAATATACCATTACATAAATGAATATAATAGAAATATTTTCGAAGATTTTAAACATTACATCGGCAAAAAAATGGAAAACACGCGGAAATAAATAAGTTAAAGATGATAATTTTGCGTATAACCAAGTCAGAGACAAACATGTTTGTTTTCATCTAAAAATTTACACGACATAAAATTTATAATTCAGAGAAATATGCTGTTAAGTAAAGAAGTGATTTTTAAATCAATGCAAAAATAAACATCTCTTTACAGATTTTGTAATTGAAGTTTGGTAAACTAAAATATAGGATAAATATAAAAACTTCATGCGCGTATACACATCAATATGAAAGATACATCACCAACCTGAAAAACACAAAAATCTGACAAATCCTTACAATTAACGTTTTGGAGGCGTTAAAATTAACAATCCACTTCTTGTCCCATTTAACAACAGACTATAAGTCATTTTTAGATCAACTGCCAATTTAGCCTTATCGAACCGGCCAGACTTACTATTAAGACAATAGTTGTGTCACTGCATAGATAATGAGCTGAGAACAGATTCCAATTGGAGGATCATTTATGAAAATTAGGAACAACATAGATCCAAAGACACGGCCCTATGGAACACGTGCATTGATGCAAAAAGATCTAGAAGAGTGACCATTCAAGACAACTTTAATTTCGTGATTTGATAAGAAAGACTGGACCAATTCAAAAATTTGTCCAGAAATGAACTTTCAATTTGTGAAGAAGACCAGTATGCCAAACCTTGTCAAATGACTTCGATATGTCCAAAGCAAGAGCACAAGCTTCAATATTCTTATCTTAAGCTTGGTAGACTCTTAGAACAATAATCGTTAACACATCAGCAACTGACCTAGAGAAGTGAAAGTCATATTGCCTATCTGAAAGAAGACCCTGCTAGGTGAGATGCTTAACCCGTTCAGAGCAAATTAAAGGCTCTAATACTAATAGGCCGACAGAAAGATCAGATGGTTCCCCTGAATTCTTGCACTGGGACTACCGAATGAGATTTCCAACAAATAGGAAGCAAGAAATAGCAAAGCATTTATTGCAGTTTAGAAAGAACAGGAACCGGTTCAGGAACACATTTCTTAAGAACTATTGCAGGGATACCATCAATTCCACATGCTTTGTGAGGCACCACTTTAGAGATGATAGCAAGTACCTTGGATGGAATTATGTGCATATCACTCAGTAGAGACTCAGTTCTAAGTGGAAACTCAAGCAAAGTACTTCAGATGAGTCAAGAGGAGAATCTGAAGAGCATTTACGAGCAAAACATTCTGCTTTATCAGCAGAACCGTTACAGACTGACAAAATTCTGTAAATATTGCCGAATAGTTATGCATAAAGAATTAGAAAATGTGATCTATATGTTTTGACTTTTAATCTCTGATGGGTCAGATAGTGAACAGATAAGAACAGAATTACTAATTTCACACCGTGGTTGTCATTAAGAAAGCCAGATTACAAAGTCTTTAAGTACAAGTATCTTTCAAAGCTTTAAACTAAGTACATAACTGTCAAAGGGGGAAAATTGCTTTTTTTCTCTTCTATAGAAGGAATGTTAAAACGGATGGCTGCTTTCTTGTAAATCTATGCTACTAAAAAGGGCCAATTTACGATGTCTTTATCAAAAAAGCAAAGAATTTTCATTCAGAGACAGAATAAAAGAAATCATTTATGTTATAAATCCGTTTTGGAATGTTAAGACCCATAATATAAGATAACAGAACATAAACTACAAACGAATAAAATAAATATGACGAAAGAACTTCCAAAACTTAAGAATGAAATAAACCGGACAAAAGGGGAAAATTTTGAGAAAAAGAAATAATGATTCAATGTTATATTTTTATTTGTCTTCACTTAGCTACATTATATCTATTTCTGTAATAGACGGATTATTCAGTATTGACTGACAAAAGGATCTGAAAGGGAAATCATTTAGTACCTTTGCTACTTGGCTTTTCTGGAATTGGCTGCCAGCCAGGAAAAATAAGAAGGCCTTTTACTTCTGCAAACCTAGAAACCGAGAAAAAATAACGAACGAAAGAAACGGTAAGAACTCAGAAAAAAAACTGTCTACTGTACATATATATTAATCTCCTAGGGAACAATACAAAGTGGCATTTGGTTGACAGGTGTTTCTGACAGAAGAATCTAGCTTACAGGGTAATTACAATAGCAGGACATGAAGTAAAACGGCATCAAAATTTACACTTTTTCATATATTGATTCATTTTTATGCATTTCTAATAGTAAAACAACATAGAAAACTGAAACAGAAGTGCAGGAACACACACACACATATATATATATATATATATATATATATATATATATATATATATATATATATATATAATATATATATATATTTATCTGACAATTATTTCTCTTTTCTCTAAACGTTATTTTTAGTGGATACGGGTTTGAGTAGACGCTTGATATTTTTTGTTTCTTAATAGTGCGAATTCGAGATATTTGATAAAGAAAATGTATCCTCCGGATGAGTTTCAACCAGCGTCTCCTTTTGTAAGGGACTGTATGATCTGGAATGATTTAGACCGCTTTACAAACGCGTCACAGATCAGCAAGGTTCTGTTAACCCTTTTTAAAGAATTCACGTTCTCGTGGTCAGATCTACTCGAAGTCTATATTTGTTGATTTTTTTTTCGTAAATATATACAAAGCATTTTCTAACGAATTAATGGATTTTTTATCCAACATCCTTTTATAACTCTAAACACTATGTGGATATCCGTTTTTGAGTAGACGCCCTATTTTTTAAACAGTTTGAATTACGTCTACCGCCCTTCGTATTCGAGAGATATAATAAAGAATGTTCTCTGAACGAGAGGCTATGGATTCATTAAAAAGGATGCATAATAAAAGCATATTAAATATATTTCATACCAGTAATTTAAAAAAGAACACACAAACGACATCACAAATTGACACATCAAAAAATTGATATTTGAAAAAAGAACATGCTCTCCGCTTCTGAGAGGTGAAACTCGAGAAAAAATCGACTTGACACCCACGCGACACACGAAACATATCAGTGAAAACACAATCAATACACATAGACACAAATCAGTACAAAATGAACTCATTGATAATAGCGTACGAAACCGAAAGCGCTCAGAAGACATAGAGTTTATGTTAAAAAAACGATCGAAAATGTAGAAAAATAAAATATCTTAAATCTTGTTTTTAAACCATATCTCCACAACCAGTCTGAAATGTAACCAGTTATTTGATATTAATGAATAAAATTGCCTACTTTGTACAATCACTTCTTCGTCTCCTTAACAGTAATATCTTTGGGACATCAGGCAGTCTGCAATGTCCTCTTTGCGGATCGCTGTCAGCATCATCATCGCGTTCTAATTTTAATCTTATCCATTTCGTTCCAACGTAAACTTCAGCTGCAGCGAGTCAAAAATCTGTGGGAAGAGGCTAACAAATTTGGATGATTGCTGCGATAGATATAGACTTAATTTTATCCACGACGTTCCAACGAAAATTTTACTTGCAGTGAACCAAATCTATGGTAAGAGGCTAAAAGCCTTGGGTGATACTTACACTAGATATAGTCTTGATCTTGTCCACGACGTTTCAACGGAAATTTTGCTCGCAATAATTCAGATCTGTAGGGAGAGTTTAACAAACTTGGGTGATTCCTGCACTAGATATAAAAACTCACTCAGTCATTATGAATTCGGCAGTCACACTAACTCACTAACTCACTCAAGGACGTCTCACTACCGACTGCATAACCCTATAGAATAATGGCTGTTCATTCATGCACAGAAGGTCCCTCCACCAAAACTTGGTTATTGTTCATCCATTTAATCCTCTTACGAAGCAAAATCTGTCAAAAGTTATTGATATACAAATGGATTCCTGCTGTGAAAATGTGCGTTATGATACAAGAAATACATTAAATATCTTTCAAAGTACTTAATATAATATAGAAGATGACTTTAAAATGATTTAAGAACGCTATTTTGAAGCATTTTAGGGTCGATTTTTTCAATAAGCTTAAACACTTAAAGACATTTTGGGCATTACTTTTGATATCGACTGAAATGTTTTTGTATGAAATACTGACAACTATTAATGATAACCTTTTTAGTCTTCGGCTCAAATTTTATTACACATAAATCCATTTAAAATTTGACAATAACTTTACGCGGCTACATCAATAAATCCTTAATAAAAAAAAATTGTTTATGCATTTTCAAAAGACTGCGTGTTTATTGGTTCACTCTCGGACATCCCTTTGAAAAATCTGATTTCTATGGGAGGTTCTTACAGACAATTTAAGTGATTATCAGAAAGGAATTTAGTCAGAACAGGACATAGTGAAGGCAAGAGAAACGGAGGGGAAAAAGCAAGTGACCCATCTTGTATAAATGAATGACAAAACAGGGAATGGGAAGGAGAGTAAAAGAATAAACAATGTTAAGAGCTACAAATGATAGAAAACAGTGGAGAGTCCTAATTTCCCACGTCCTGAAGGGACACGGAATGTAAATGAAGAAGAAGGAAAATTTGGTGAAACTTATTAAAAGGAAGGAAAATTTGGTGAAACGTTATATATATAGCGATGAATATTAATACCAGCCTTCAAAATATATCTCGTAACAGTATCGATGACGTTTATAACAGACTACTTCGAAAACTGCATAAAAATATTTCTGCTTTCTTCATCATTGCTTGCATACTTTTGTCTACATGAATTACTGCACATAAAACATTAGTGATATAAATTATTTTCTTATTTACTATAAAACCATATGCAAATAGAAGACAATGGAAATGCAACTGAATCGGATCAAGTTTGGTTAGTCCTCTCGTTATGAGAAGTAAACTTGAAGGAATACAAGAAAAATGCGATGAAAAGCAAAAGTACAAATGAGAACTTCAGTAATATCTGATTTGCAAACCTGATAAAAAGATTTCGGCGAATGTTACCATAAAACAAAATCCTATTTACAATATTTTAACTCATAATAAAAGACAAACAACAGTGGACTGTAATGAAGAAACTACAAAATAATTGGAAAAGTCTTTAAAATGTCTAAAAGATTTGTGAATTCATTAAATACTTTGATGAGAAAAGTTTTGTATTCTTGCTTTTCTCATTTTCTGTATTTTTCCTTCCGAGCAGAAAACTTCTCTGAGTCAGTCAGTATTACTTGCGTAAGTATTCAGAACTAAATACATTTACAACCTAATTTTTTCTTATTTTTAACATAATACTTCAAGTTTAAAAAATCTTCGAAATATTCAGTAACTGCCAAATTTCTCTTAAAAATATTTAATTTGATCATTTTTTACACGGTTGACCATTACATAACTTTCAAGTCAAAGAAATATTTACATGATCTGTTGAGATCTCAGTTGTTCTCATTTTACTCATTGCCGACTTATGTCCAAAAAGACTGTCATTCTTAGAATGTATTTTTATATATACAATTAGAAGTAAATATTCTAACAACGGAAATGTTTATTTTATTGATACATTATCATTTTCAAAATGATCCTACCTCTCTTCAATTAGTTTGAAGTATTGTTATCTAACACTGATAAAGTAGAATGCATTGCTCGGAAATTTTCTTTCAACTGCACTCTCGACTCATCAGGAGTATCTTTATTTCCCCCCACTCCTATTACAGAACCTGCTGAGTGATATGCACATAACACTGTCCAGGGTTTCTGCTATCACTTCCTAACTAAATCTCCACAAAGCATGCGTACTTAACGGTATCCCCGCAATTGCCCTAAGGAAATGTGCTCTTGAATTGGCTCTTGATTTCTCCAAACTCTACAACAAATGACTTGCTGATACTTGCTTTCCAGCTTGTTTGAAATCCTCTTCTGTAGTTCTTGTCTTTAATAATTCGAATTACCATCCTGTTAGCATTTTACATTTTTTTTGGCAGCACTAGCGGTTCTAATAAACTCTGAATTGGTTAAACATATCACTTCACACGGCCTTTTTTCAAATAAGCGATATGACATTCGTTTCTCTAGATCAATCGCCGATGTGTTAACGGTTATTACATAATTCGTTTATCAGACTTTAGATAAAAACAGCGATGCTCAGGCCCATATCTCGAAGGCGTTTGATAGAGTTTGGCATGCTGAACTTCTTCCCAAGCTGAAGGGCTATGGTGTCTATGGCTGCATATTTGATTTAAATCAATTGTTCTTAAAAAAAATTGTGCAATGAAGATCGTGATGAACAGCTACACTTCTAGCTCATTTCCTATTAATGACGGTGCCCCCAGAACCCTATCCTTGGACCTTCTTTGTTTCTTATCTTCATCAACAACCTTCCTAGTGTCATCAATTCCCAACTAGGTATTTATGCTGATAGTTCCGGCAAAGTAAAACTGGTAGCTGCTCTCGAAAATGGCCTCCAATCAGTTGTGAACTGGAGCAAGAAATGGCTTGTAAATTTTAACGCTTCCAAGACGAAACTGCTATCTTTTAATCATTATAGAGAAACATTTTTACCTCTCCTCAGTATGGCTGATTCTAACGTCCAGAAGAGTAACTAATTGTGCCTTCTTGGTCTAACGTATTCATTAAAACGAATAAATTGTGTCAAAGTCAAGAAATAACATTATGAGGAAAAACTCAGTTAAAATGGCTTGACAATTGGGTGTTAAATAACAACACTAAGGAAATAACAAATTAAGGACAGAAAAAATTACATGAGAGATAGATACAAATAGGGGAAGAAGTCAGTAAAAGTAAATACTTTTTACAATTTACAAAATGACTGAACGGTTTAGTTGCTTATATAAGAATCACATCGAAGATGATTCTTTTTTTACATCAAGGCAACTGTCACTTTAATAAGCAGTTAGGCAACTATCACTGATTTGACAGAATATTTTATTTCAGACAGGGCCTAGATCAACAGTAAATGAAATCTATTATTTCATTTGAGTTTCTGTAAATAAATGACAGCCATTAGTTTTATAAAACAGGTTGTAAATTTCATAATTCCAGTATATTTCAGGAAATAATGCATTCAGTATGTTTTGCCATTATTTTAAATTGAAAGAAATATCGGGAACACTGGCTTTGTTCATTGTATCTATTTTTAATCCTAATTAATCGATTAAAATCCCTCTACTCGATGCCCTTGCGTAGATAGAAACAACGCCAACAGAATTTGTTTATAAGAATCTATCATTGTAGAATCAATATGAGAATATTCAACGGCTGTCATCTTAATTTATGTTGTCATTAATGTGTAACTGAAAGTGCAAGTTCATTTCTATCATAACGTGATTTTTAATAAGCAAATTATCCGTCATTGATTATAATGATAAACACCTTGAATATCTGAAGTATACTTAAAATCTTTCTGCCAACGCGACTAAAAATTATCGAAGATCTTTATATAAAACAATTAAAGTCAAACGTAAACCTTACTTTATTTGATAATAGTTTAAATGTGTCGATGGCGTTCTCAGGAGACACCCCAGCATAGTCATGGCGCATCGTCTCACACAACCTAACATTTCTACTACTTCTACGCAATATACCTTATAAAACATGGAAAAACATTAACAACAGACCCCTTGGACATGACCAATATATTGACCTAAATCGCTTGGGACAATAGCCATTACGGACAGTTTCCGAAGTTCCTTAATCCTTTCAGAAACTGTAAAAACATTAAAAATTCTTTATAAAAATCTTATAAGAAAAGTTTTCAGCCCAAATATATACGCATAAGCATCTGGATATAAGGGAAGAACCAATGCTTTCTACTTAGTTTATTTTAGCCACTTCCTAAATATATCTTATATAGTTATATTTTATTTATAGTTTATATTTAAATTGTGATTACCCTATCATTATTATGAATTTTGTATTGCTCTATTTTGATATTTTTTAATATCTTAGTTAAAAATTATCATTGATGTCATTAATGATATCCAGTCCTCTTATTTACAATCAGCAACGTTATTGTTTAACTTTATCTCGATACATAACTCATATTTCTGTCAAAATAGAGTATCCTACTTCATTCTTAAATCAAAACGAACAGATTAATGTTCGAGTTTTCAACAATCAAAAAAATTAATTAATCCATGTTGCTGCCTAGAATCAACTAATTCAACAATTAGAAGCTTAGAGTAAAACATATGTTACCTATTTTAGCTTATAACAGTGAATGTGTAATATTTTTCTCACACCAGAATAATCTTTCTTATCCTCATTAAAACTTTACAAGTCAAAACAAATAATGATCTGAAATTATTTCTCTCTTAATAGAACTCAAAATGATTCGACTTATTGCAAAATTTCTAGTAAAATCGATCCGTTGCATTCTTTAACAAAACAACGTAAGGCAAATTCTAGTTACTTTAGAAAGTGAAGTTTATTCCAAAACAGTTTTTTTTTTATAATATCAACTGCTCCAGTGAAGTGCAAATCTTTTTTTTTAATTTCACATCAAGCAAGTCAATAAAAGCGACTAAAATTTAAGAGGTTAATGAGAGTGAAAAAACAGAGAGGACATAAAAAACAGGATTCAATGAGGCAGAATATTGACATTGCATTTAAGCTTTTAAAGGTCATACTTGGCGGGAAATCAAGAAGCTCGAAAAGTGTTTTACAGCCGAGAATTGCGAGAGAAAAAACTATTGGCATAGAACTTATGGTTACAAGTAGGAATTTCAAGTTTGAAATTATGAGACCTACGAATATAGTACTACAATTAAATTCGTAAGATTGAGGTACAAACGAATGTAGTTCGTCAGAGCAATTACCGTGAAAATAATGATATAAGAAGCAAAGTGGGTGGGAAATTGACTGAAGCCGAATACCAATTCTTTGGATTTAGACAAGAATCTGTAGACACATAGCAGGATCACCAGGTTGCAGCAATATTCGATGCATGGACGAATAGTAGAGTTGTTCTCCTGGTGGTTAGCATCAGCCATTCTGATAGAATGCAAAAAAGATTATTAGTAAAGAGCAGTTTCTTTTTCGAGACGTTAAAATGAAAAAAATCACTTCTTGTCCCAGTTAAATTTTCGAGATCAACTACCAATTTGATTTTTTTCCTATGCCGCTTCTATAAAAATTTCCATGGTAACTGATCTGATGAGCTTTCCTCTTTGGTAACTCGACTTTTTATGAATGCAAGCGTAGTACTAGATTGGCAGCTCGGTTTCATCTATTCTAACATTTTCTTATCTCACACTTATCACTTGTGGAACAGTCATCTAGCTTCCTGCTTTTCAGCCATTGTTGATCTTCTATAATTTAAATGCAATGTCAACCGTCATCTTCTGTCTCTTTAAATCTTAATCTTTTATTACCCTCTCTCCTTAATAATGATTTTTTTTCTCATAGTCTTTCACTCTCAGTAACCTTTGCGTCTTAGTGGCTTCATCGCCTTCCTTAGAGTGAAATGATTAAAAACAAATCTCGTTGGTATAAGCGGAAAAGATTATGCCTGTTGGGTTATAGTAGCTGAACAGGTAGTTATGTTTGCTTTTAACACCATTATATTTTTCTCCGTTTCCTTGATTGATTATCCATTGCCAGTGTCAGTTTATTTTACACACACACACACACACACACATATATATATATATATATATATATATATATATATATATATATATATATTCAATATAAGCATTTTGTTACGTTGATTTTACATAAAATCCTTATTAGAATTCAATAAAAACATCATTTCTCAGGCATATTTTAAAAGATCACATTATAATTACTTATTACTTAACACCGAATTATTTGTCAGATTGAAAATATTCTTGTTATAGTTATACTTTTACAATTCACTGTAGGTTCCTTTGATTCATATATCGAATTGATGATTCCCCATTTTATTTGCCACTTCATTCTAACTATCTACAACAATTTTCACATTAATGTAACTAGCTAGTTAAATAATAATCATCGTCGAATAATTAAGAATTATTTTTTCTATAAGAGCCATTTTCACAGATATTTTTTATTGTATGTGAAATTTGGAAAGCATTACTGTGTATTCATATGAAATATGCTTATATTAAGTTACAGACACTACCTGAAAGTCTATACGGGAAATTATTCATTTAAAGAGATAAACAAACCTTAGATATTAAAGTATTATTTTCATGTTTAAACGTTAAAGATATTCAATTCTCTCGGCAAAAATGCTATTAAATTTACAATGAAAGTGATAATATTAGTAAATCAACCCACGCTTTGTCTTCCTCAAATCAAAATATCTTTTATCTAAAGTATTGTCTAATAAAAGAAACTCCGAATAATAATGAAGTTGTCATTTTCATAGCAATAACAGAATGTATTGCATCCAGATTCCTTTTTAAATCAATTTGTAAAACTCTTTGCGACACTTCCAAGTGCGTCAATAATGATGGAGACAAATAACACCTTCATGCTCTACAATTTTTAACTTCAAATTCGAATGAAATGGTTTCTATTCTTAGCAAATAACTCTTTAGATATTTTTGGAGCTTAATTTTATTAATTCTCCTAAAAAGTATTTCATAACAGAATCTGGAAAATTACTGTTCATTGGACAAAAAAAGCACACACTTTCAATAGGGCAGTCTTTGCTATCGTCAGTATTATCAACATCATCCATATAAGCAAGATGCACATATTTAGCAAGCTATAAATGGAAGACAACACATAAAATGAAAAGACCTCCCGCGTGACAGCTACAGCAACCAATTTCTTGAAAACGTTCATAAGACAAATGAAATTGGCTATTTGCGGGGTACAAACTACGGTGATGCAGAGCATGAAAGTCGAAAGCAACTCACTTATTCACGCAGAGTCACTGATTGTATAAGGAGAGGAAACACGGTGGTCAAGTCATGAATCGAGGAGATAGCCATACATGTTCCAGCAAAACTCTGCTGTGAACTACATTACTTTTTTGCTGACCAAGAATTTTCACGGTGTGGTTACCCCCGGCCCACAACAGGTGACCTCCTAGCTATACTAAATTGAATCCCATGGATTACTACGATTGGATCTTCGTTGAGAGTGAGCCTGAAAATGACAAGAGCTCATTGACGCTATCTAGAAGCACCAGATGGGTATGCAGTTGCTTCCAAGGCCGCATCGAGACCGTCCTCAACGCTGAAAGCACTTTATCGAATGATAATTTGTCTTTTGTTTTATATGAATATGTGTATAAATATTTCTCCAAAAATGTACTAAGTTTACACCACATACACGCATATATATATATAATACACACACACACACACACACACACACACACACATATATATATATATATATATATATATATATATATATATATATATATATTAAAAATAACGTTTATAGTAATAAGATATAATGTTGGATAAAAATCCCTTTCAAAAATGACTATTGTTTACGTTTCGTGTCTGAAACGGAAGGTTGCAGATCTAGATTTGTAGAAGTCCCAACGAGAAATGTGCTTTCCTAAAATAGGTCATTCAAACATTACTCTGTCAGGCTTGTCTCTGTGGCTAAACGGGTAGCTTTGGCTAAAAAACCTGATTGAAAAAAAGAGAATGTACTCCTTTTGGAAACAAAAATTTTCCTTAGTAGGGTTTCTCAAAGTTTTTTAAGAATATATGAAAAAGAAAATTATTTAGGAGTGGAAACAACAGAAGAATAGAAATTCAGAAGACAACGATACATTTAAATTTTGAAGATCAAACTTGACTGAAAAACAAAAAGCCAGAAGAGAGTTCTAGCCATTTCAACTATAAATTGATGAAATCTTGCCGCCGATATAGTACTGCGTTTAAATTCATAATGTCTAGGAACCATAGAGGAAAGTTCATCAGAACAATTGCCATGGAAGTATTTATAGCAAAAGCACGGGAAAGCTACGTTAATGCGGTGGGAAAGTTACTGAAACTAAGATGTCAGGTCGAGCCTAATAACATTGCAGTGTCTTCTTTTGATTTTATCAAGGATCTCGAAATATATAGCACGAACACCAGACCATATGTGGCAGCAATATTCAAATCATGGATGAATATGAATATGTAAGATAGATTCAGTGGAGAAAAATTGTCTAGCAAGACATAACGAAACAATTTCCCTAGCAGCAGACCTAGCTATTAATATATAATCTTTCAACTTTATAATAATCTATATAATCTTTCCACTTTATGTCAACGGAAAAACTGAGCTCGAGAAGAGCCAATGAGTCATTCTCCTGGGTGTTATCATTATTTATGCTGATGGAAGGCAGAAAGGATTCTCTCAGACGAATAATAATGTGCAGTTTCGCTTGGAGGCGTTAAAATTTACAAGCCATTCATTACCATAGTTCAAAACAGAGCGTAGGTCATTTTTAGATCAGCTGGTAATTTGACCTTATTGAACCGATTAGACTTACTATTAAGACAGTAGTTACTGAAACTAAGGGCAGTCGTCAGCATAGATACCGAGTTGATCCATTTCACTGTTTATGTAAATCAAGTATAGTGATAGCTACTCAAACTAAAATTCATCCGCTAAAAATAACCTTTATAATAATATAAACAGGATGCGATAGATAAATTGTCGTCTAAATCACGCAAAAATGAAAATACTGATATCTCATTTTATCAGATATATTTACGAAAATTACACAAAAATACCTTGAAATACTAGAGAATGGATTTATTTAATAAAATCGCCATTGGCTTCAACCAATGCATCTAGATGACTTCGGAATCTCCTGCAACTCTTCTGAACGGTCTGCTTGTTTAAGTTGGTGAATACTGCCATAATCCATGCCTTCAGTTCATCTTTGGTGTTATAAGGAGTTTTGTTGATTTCTCACTCAACTGCACCTACACATAATAATCAAGGGAGTTGAAGTCTGCAAAGTGGCCAGATGTAAGGAATGATGTGGTCGCAGAAATTGTCTGACAGCCATGACTGGCATGGTGCAGGGTCTTGTTGCCAGATATAGAGTTTTTCAGGAGCCACCCTCTTGACCCAAGGCAGCTCTACCTCCTCAAGACACCTGATGTAGACCTCAGTGTTGATTCTGAGGCCCTCATCAACAAATTCTTTTCTTATGAGAACGATCATAATGAGTTTTCCTAGTTGCTATACCTTCGTAAATACCATTAGACTCCCTGAGCTCTTCCCGAATCCCCTGCACTGTCCTCAGATTGACGGCTAAACACTCTGAAATGTTCGTATTGGAGTTTTCGGTGCGAATGCCAAGCAGTACAGCATGCCGTTTCCGAACTTCTGGCGGAGTGAATTGCGTCATGGTGCTCTTTTTCTAACAGACGGTACCCAACTGACCCTACAATACAGTGCAACCGACAAAATCAAAAACAAACAAGGCGCGTGCGCGAAATTAAAATTACAAAATGGCGGTAATTTACCCATCGCACCCTGTATGTCTGCATATATATATATATATATATATATATATATATATGTATATGTTAAGAAATGGACGAGGTCCGACAATTTATTTATTAAAGACATTTTTATTTATGTTTAACGTTGTTATTTTATAGATACAAGTATTTAAGCAAATTCATTCAGGCCGGTAAATGTTATTTAATACTGTTTATCATAAACAGAGCATTTGCTTAAATACTTGTATCTATAAAATAACAACGTTAAACATAAATAAAAATGTCTTTATATATATATATATATATATATATATATATATATAAAGCAAAATTCGTAGACACTAGAGATACAGTGCTCAATATGAGTTACAAAAATACATAGAGAAACATTAACATAAAATATTAATACATAGAGAAAACAATGTATTAATACATAGAGAAACATTAACATAAAATATTTTATTTTTTTTAAATTTATTTAAATTTTATTTTAGAAGTTAACATAAAATATATGACAAAAAGTACCTAAATGCCACTGCTATCCACGAATAAAAGTTTCATATGAACATAAAGGTAGTAATGTCACTGTCGCACCTTAAGTCTTATATGAGTATTATATTACTTTTTATCGCCTGAGGATTATGTGACAATAACATTGTGACATTAAATGTTAATTCTAAGCAGAAAAAGTATTAACCTCAAAATGAAATATAAACTAGGAGATGGAAGACATTTTCCCTGTTAATGTAAAAGTGAAAAAAAGGGCCATCTTGGTTTTCTCCCACCCACTACGAATTGGAACGATGCGCCAAGAGTTTATTTTTTTATCTATCGAAAATCTGGCATTCGGGTAAAGCAAAGTAAGAAATGGCTTTATTTCTTTCTTGGAAAATTAGAAAAATACATGTCATT